>CM062274.1:2126534-2214034 GCA_031216635.1 Dissostichus eleginoides | reverse complement strand
CTCCAAATGTAGCCTGAAGGAATTAGACAAAGTGGGCTGCCGGGAAATAGCCTGCCCACGTGAGAGTGTAACACTTGTAAATACTGTGGCAGGAATGTTATAGGAGCATTAACCACTGTATTTAGTTTGCCATTTGTTTATATTAGCTTATATTCCTAATGAAACACTTTCCTTTCTTCTACTCCCTGTTTATTACGTTTTCTTTTATGGACTACAGTTCAAGTTCAACAAATTGAAGGTAGTTGCTGTGTCTCAAATTGCACACTTCTGAACTTAGATTAGCTTTTAGTGTTTAGGTGCGTCCCAAGTCCTATATTGAGATTTGGCAAAGGTGTGAGAGAGAGCAAGCGCATTTCGTGGTATTTGCAAGCAGTGGCAGACCACTTCCGGTTACAGCTGCAGATGCCACTACTGAAAATATCCGAATTGAGACAAAGCAAGTTTTTGACGTCACATTAACGTAAATGTATGTTATTTTTATAGATAAACATAGATAATACTAAAGAAATAAGAGTGGATACTGTTGGTTGTTTTCTTTATGGTGACAATGTAAGTATTTTGAGAACCATAACCTTTAGGTTATCTTTACATTACTGCTCACACATAGCCAGACCATGGTGAATCCTTACTGCATGCCAGTCTATTTATTGTCAGAAATTTCCTGACACATTAAAATCTTATTTTTATTTTAATCTATTTTTCCCTGGCCCACATCCTACAAAACATTAGAAACTACGTAAATAATTGGGAAATATTTGGACTTTGAGTTTTCAAACACTGAAAATGTGTTAAGTCAAGGGGAGTTTTGTGTTGTTCACATGTATGGGAAGGTTGACGGGTCATTTTTTTTTTCATTCAGGGTAAGAGCAACTGTTTTATATTTGTTTCCCTCACTGGCCTCTTTCTGCCCTCCAGCCAATATTGCATTCTTTTGAACAACACAGGAGACACAGCTCCAACTTTCTTCTTTCGTTTCTGTGTCTCTCTTCTCTAGCGGCACAAATCCTGCTTACGCCTGATTACTTTAAATATTTAAGCTATGATATCAGAGCCACGAGAATCAGTGAGCCATGGTGTGTGTGTGTATGTGTGTGTGTGTGTGTGTGTGTTTGTGTGTGTGTGTGTGTTTGTGTGTCAGAGTTCCCGTTAGAATATTTTTTTGCCGGTCAAAATGTCCGTTAAAGTTTCAATCTTCCGGACAAAATGAGAAAAGTGCCGTTCAAAGGTCTTCTTTGTTATTTATTGAGCTTTAAAACAAATTGATATGATTCGATATTGAACAAACTAGTTATAGTAGATTAACTACATTATTCAAAAGTGTACAGTAATTTACAATAACACAGGAATAACGGAGCGCTCTCTCCTTCTCCTCACAGCCCGCCAGTATCATGCAGCTCGCGGATGAGTGACCCGACAGTAAAACTAAACATATCTATAACTAGTTTAGGTAGTTTGAGAGGTAATTAAAATAGCTACGTGTGATATTCTAACCTGAAGTGTGTGTTTTGTTCCGCTCACCGCTGCAGGTGATCATGCAGAGCTGCATGTCGACTCGTCAGCAGCAGCTGATCTCTATCTCCCGTCAGATTAGACTTTACTCGCGTTTATGTCCATATCGATCAGATCTAGCTAGTTATAGCTAATGATATGACTACCTGCTTATTAAAAGACACCTAAACAATAAGCGTCGCTATGCAACAGGGTGAGGCCACAAAGTATAGCGCAGCATTATGCATGTGTTTACATGCCCACCGGAACTCCGAGGCATTCCCAACAGATCAACGCACAATCAACCCATACAGGACATCTCTTTCTCCACATCTCTTTCTCCACATTAGAATTGACTATTCTTGTCTGTCACATACTCTTTGTCTGTCACATACTCTTTTGTCTGTCACATACTCTTCTTGTCTGTCACATAAGTGGCGCAACTGATGCGGTATTGCGGTATTGCGGTATTGCGCTAAGGGGAAATGATTTTGACCGGACATTTTGACCGGAGAGATTTAGATTTGCCGGTCTTCAGCATATTTTACCGGGCAAAGTCCGGTAATTACCGGCTAACGGGAACTCTGGTGTGTGTGTGTGTGTGTGTGTGTATGTGTGTGTGTGTGTGTGTGTGTGTACTGTAGGTGTGTGTGTGTGTGTGTGGTGGGTGTTTGTGGGTGGGTGGGTGTGTGTGTGTGTGTGTGTGTCTGGGTGTGTGTGTGTGTTTTCCGTCATGTTAATTTGTTGACAACTTCCAGGGGACTTCCTGTAGGCTTCGTGAGTCACTACCAACTGTTTGTTACAGGGTGATGTGGGGATACATGGCCCTCACACACACCCACACAGTACCTGGCTTCATAGGGACTTGCATCAATTATTTTAAGGGAGACTGGGGAGGATACCAACTGGAAATAACCCATAGTGGTTTGTATTTGGGGAAAAATTCCTCATCTGGTTTTTGCTCTTGGCGTCTTGCAACATAAATTGAAGCATTAAAAGTAGCGGGCCAATGGATTAAAAAATGTAATCAAGTTAAGCCCAATAATCTGGAATTCATTTATATAAATCACAAGTGGAAAATACAAGTATTCAATTGTATTTTGGTGAGAGATTATTACATTGTGTTGTAAAAAATGAAATGACAAACTTGTAAGAGAAATACTTTTTACTTTATAATAACATGATTTCTGAATATTTCCTTGTTCTTACTCTTAGCGCCTTCAAATTAAGAAAATGAAATTGAAGTGTTAAAAGTATCTTTCTCTTCTTCTTCTATTTGTCTGCAGCCCTCGTTTGTAGAAGTCATGTTTTCCAAAGCCACTGCCAACTTCGTCCATCAGATTGACCCTGAAGGAAGCCTCATCCATGTGTCGCGAGTAAACGACTCAAAAAAACTGGTTCCTATTGGACTAGTTGTCAAACGGAACCGCATCTGGTTCTGGCAGAGCCCCAAGTACCAACCCACAGTTTTCACCCTCAGCGACTTGTTGCAAGGCGACCAGGTGCTAAGTCCTGGTAAGTCTGCATATACAGAAAAAAAAAGGGAATATAAATTGCTCAAGTATTTCCATGCCTCCTTATTGTAAGACACATTTACCCTCACACATATCCAACATCACATGTTTTGTCAGGAGTGTCCGAGACAGACTTTCTGACCTACAAGGGGACGTTTAGAGACGCAGTCTCCGGGAAGCTGGAACCCGAGGTTGGCCCCGTCGGTGGAACACTGGAGGGCCACGGCTCCTCCGAGCTCCAATCATGTTTTGGCAGGATGTTGAAAGAGGAACTGGATGTGAAAAAGCTGTTACGGGACTCCAGCAGCAGGTTATTCATAATTTCCGTATTCATGATTCGCACATTGTGGACAGTGAGCAGAAGGTGAAAGGTAGACAACTGTATTATTCATGAGGGGAATCAATGTAGTTAGACAACACATTTGACACCTCAAACCAGTAACATGCAAACCACAGAGTTCAATAGTGTCATCTTACTTAAATACACTGCACTTGATATGTCTTTGGTTCTAGTGATTTGGTTTCTAATGCGAATAGCATGCTGCAGGACCTAGGAATAAGTTAGCACCTTATTACTTCTGGCTTCCTCATATTGTTTTACAACATAAATTACATCAGTAAATACCCCAGTGATTAATGTCTGAAGCCTTATGTGTCATAAAAACAGTGGTTGTTAACAAGTGACCACTAAAACTCATCACGTACATCATCAGCCGCCTTTAGCTCAGCGGTGGTTAAGTGAAGCCATGCAACTGTGATGTTGTTTGTCTTGAATTCAATGTTTTATATGTGTTCTGGGTTAAATTCCCAAAATAAGGCCTGTGGTTAATACAAGCTTAGTAGATTTACAAATCCAACATACAATATGTCAGTAAGTACACCACTGGTGAATGTCTATAGCTTTTAAGTGTCTTATTAACAACTTCATAAAATGAACGTCATCCCGCTCAACATTAGCCGCCTCTAGCGTAGCAGTGTTTACATGATGCCATGCTACTGTGTTTTTGTTCGCTAATAGCCTTTACGTTAGCTAAAGCTATAGTTTTGCTATTTACTTTTAGCAATTTGCATTTTGCATTTACGCTTCAAAAATCGTAAAAGTGGTGTTAATATGTGGAGATTATCCTGCTGAACAAAAGATTTAAGTATCATAAACGTTGCTTTGCCAAAGATCTTATTTTCTGCAATAATACAATTGCCTTTTGTCGAAGGAGCCTTTGGAATCTAATATTCCCGCCAGCTTTCAAAAATGTGTCATGCCTTCACCTCTCTACTAATTACTGATAGTTTACACCAGCCAGAGCTTTAAGGTCTGCTGACCAGCTGCTGCTGATAGTGCCCAAGACCAGGCTCAAAACCCGAGGTCACCGAGCCTTCGCAGCAGCTGGCCCCAGGCTCTGGAACACTCTGCCCCTCCATGTGAGGTCGGCCCAGACCCTAGGGGTTTTTAAATCCTCACTAAAGACACACTTCTTCTCCCTGGCCTTCTGGTCAGAGCGGAGCACGACTCCTGACCATTCCCTGTGTTTTTGTTTTTTATATTTCTGTTGTAAATTATTGTCTTTTATTGTTAGTGTAGTAATGTGTTTTTATTACATGTACAGCACTTTGGCTCGACCAAAAATCGCTTTTAAATGTGCTTTATAAATAAAACTTGATTTGATTTGATTTCAATACCACGCACATACACTACATTGCCATTGTAATTCATACACGTTTTTATTTTGCGTCAGGCTGGTGGACATGCAGAATAAGCTGGTGAAGCAGATGGAGAAGCGAGAGGAGGTGCTGGCAGTGGTGAAGGAGAGGATCCTCACCACCACCCCCTGCTCCATCACCCAGAAGAAAAGGGAGCAGTGCATCTTCCAGGGGCTGGTGGGCCTGCTAGGGAGCCCTGCTAAGGTGGGTGTGGAGTGTGAATGTGTGTATTTTCAGAATTCAATAAAACATAAAAGAATCGTTGGCATCAGTTTCAGTCTGATGACTGTTTATGGTCAAATCAATCATTATGAACTGGTTTGCTGTGGGAATATCTTTATTAATTCTAAGGTAACCGATTACATTTGTTATTATAATTATTATAAAAAAGTTTGAATGGTAATACTTTATTATAACCATAATAAATAAATGCTCAATTGATAGTCAAGCAAACTTTAGATATTGTTTATTTTACTGTAATCTGTGCCATTATTAGACAATGAATCAAGTTAACTAATGATTATGAATGCTTTTTCGTTATTATGATTACATAAATTACCTTTCATTTACTATATATAGTGGTTTTTTATCATTAACAAAAGTGTTGTACACTTTTGAGAAATAGTTTGACGTATCTATTAATGATGGTTTAATAAAGTGACACCAATGTAATATTTGTTTATTTTTCAGTAAGATTGTCACTTAAGTACCTTTTCATTTCAAATTCCTGGCCTGTGTGTGTATTCTCAGTTGTGTGTGAAGAACAGCAGCATCATTGAGGCGGACAGCGACGTCTCCTTGGAGATCCCGTCTGGAACAGTTATTGCGTACAGCGTCCTGGAACTGGACATTAAAAAGGATGGACACTATGGTGAGTGTGTGTGTGTGTGTGTGTGTGTGTGTGTGTGTGTGTGTGTGTGTGTGTGTGTGTGTGTGTGTGTGTGTGTGTGTGTGTGTGTGTGTGTGTGTGTGTGTGTGTGTACAGAGAAAAAAGAAAGAAAGAATTGGGTCATTGTGACAAAAATGTTCTAGGAAAATGGGAAGTGTGAATCACATTTTCACTTCTCTTTAGTTTGACAAGATATAAAAAAGAAATTATGGTATTCATTTCATTCCATTGTGTACCAACATCTGGATCTGCGGCAAAAACAAAAACTGTTTTATTTTCCATTAACCAGTCTTTAAACACTGCCAGAGCCAATACTGTGCTCTCTTAAGTGTTTACTTCCTGTCTCACCTGTGACGTCCAGTGCGCTGTATTTAAACCTCTTTCTTTTCTGGGGACAGTTCAGCCACCTTGAAACCAACGTGTTGTGCTCTCCACAAATACAAAAGTTAATATTCAAAAAGTATTCCATGGTGTTTTTTGATGGATGATACCTAATGTTGAAGTTAAGTCGACCGGACTTCTTTCCGCTGATTGAAGTGACTGCACATTGTCCCTTGATCCTCCCTAGCAACGGTCATGTTATCCTTAACAGCTGTCTGTTAGCGAGTATTACAAATCTCTGGCATAAATAATTTCTTCTCTTTTTTAATTGAATGTTGTTTTTTTGCATGGTCCTTGTTTTTTAAACGCGTAATAATAAATACAAATATAGTAAATACTACACTGTATAGAGAAGCACAGTCAAACATCACTTAATATAAATCAGTCCATCATTTGTTAACATCCCATAGGCTGATCTTCAATAGTGAATTGTCTGATTTTGTGTTTTGACTATGTGATGTTGTGTGTAGATATATGCCTACGGCCTGGAACAATAGGAGGCATTGAAGCAGACTCGCCTGAGTCCTGGCCATCCCAGGATTCCTTGGATTGGGTGGACGGCATGTTTCCAGAGAAAGTAGATTTGAAGCTAAATGGTTTGTGCTTTTTATATATATAATAAGTCAGTTAATTGGAAATAACTTTAATGGATAAGCTTCCATTTACACTTTCTATTTTGGGAGAAAATGACAGACATTAAGGAATAGATGGAAAGGAAATAAGATCCCTTTTCTGCTGCAGATGGCTCTGTGGATTTAATGTTGGGTGGAATTGTGGTTGGTCTGACCAGCATCAGAATATAAAACTTCAACTTTAAGTACAATGCTCAAGTCAGGGTACTTTGAAATGATTTTGGATTATTGCCTTTTCTTCTCTTTCAACATCTCAAAAATGTTTGCAAATTCAGTGTTTCCCTTGGGGCAACCATGTTTCCCAAACAGTACTGACTGAAACTACATGTGCTGTCTTTATTTAAAATAAAAGAAAATTGCCATGTTTCAAAGACTAAACAGAAATATATTTTCTATTACATAGAAATCCTAAGCAAAGTAACCTCAATCGTATTGCATATTTTTCCCACAGTCAATCTGGGTTTATGAGGCTGCAGTTCACTTTTTTTGCAATTTGATTTCATAATTCTGATTACATGTTATACATTTTTTCTATTACTACTATTACTAGTAGGTCTTTATATATCTGTCATTGTCAGAAATGTACAGCCTGTTATACTAATATATACATAATATTTTACAGTTTGCCAAATAGTCTTCTTCTATTCTCAAAGATCTATTCTCAAACTAATTTATCAGTTATTCCCAACTAAAAGTTCAACTAGCAAGAAGCTAAAGAGGACAAACCCTTACACAAATGTTTAGAATGAGTTAATTATGCAACTGTGTTTGGGTCTGCATTAAATATATATGATGTGGAAAAATCATACTATTTTTGGAGAATTACAAGTAAGTCATGACTGAGTTACTTCCATTTTACGTGTCATGAAAAATGTGAGTGTAATTGCGTAATGTCTTCAATAATTGTGGTAGTAGGGGTTTACCAAGAACTCTTTACCTGTTTGTAAGAAAGCGTAATTCCCAAAATAAAAAGGTTGCAGTACTATTTATACATTTGGAGATTAAAACGAGTGGATAATGTATGTAGGTAGACATAATCCCGAGAATGAGACGTGTTCAGTTTGAAACCTGACACAGTATCTCCCTTTTTTTACAGGATCACATGAGATGGATCTTTCTCCTCTGGCAGAGCTCCCCCAGTCCACTCGATACGCTTTGTTCAAGAGACTCCAAGAGACTCTGAGGGACAGAACTGCCCTGTCACATGTTGAGTGTTCGGTGAGTGACACTCTGACTTTTGGTAGGCAAAGGTCGAGGTCACCGTGACCTCCCAAAACACATTTTTGGCCATAACTCAATAACTTCATACAAATGTCTAATAGGATTAAAGCATTAGGAGATGACATTTTGGACAGACATGGATTTGAATTGCAACAGGACTGGTATGCAGTGTTATAGAGTGTTCGTGTGGTGACATCATTTTGTAGGCCGACCCAGATGTTAGCATCGCAAAGGCCCCCTTGAAAAAATCTATGGGTTTTTTTACTATTTCATTTTAGAATATTGCAGAAAATAAAATGTTCAGCAAACACACGTTTATGATACTTAAACATTGTTTTCAGCACGAAAGACTCCACATATTAACAGCACTTTTATGATCAACATTACATGTTACTTGTTAGACACTTTTTATCCAAAGCGACTTACATACTCAGTACTGTGGGCAATCTGGGGTGAAGTGTCTTGCCCAGGGACACAACGACATGCTGACTGCAGTGGGACTCGAACTTGCTATCCTCTGATTCAAAGATCAGCGCACTAATCCACTGTGCCACACGCCTCCGTGTATCACGGTTGCATGGTTGCACGTCACCACCGCTAAGCTAAAGGTGGCTAATGCTCGGAAATTAGTCAGCATTATTTTATGTTGTAGAACGAAAACATGACAATATCTTTGTCTTCTTACACCTAGATAAACACACGCCTTATTATTTAAGGCATCTAAGCAAAACACATGACATAAACAGTTGACTTCAAAGGTAACAAAAGTTGTCAAATGCTCACTCATTTCTACGTTTTTGGAGTCATTACTGGACAACTCTATTTTTTTTCTATTTCCTCTCCTCTCTGTACCTGTCTCTCTTAGCTGAACGAGTTGTGCAGTGGCGAAACACTGGATATGGCCAAGCATAAGGATCTGTCAGAGAGTCAGAGAAAATTATTGTCAGCCATACTGGAGCTGCTTGGCACAGACAGTGCTGCTGACGTCCCTTTACACCTTAATGCAGCTCACCTGTTGGTCAGTGCCATGGAAGGTGAGGACAAACTTGAGTCTGTAGAGGGCTGTAAACATTTTCCCACAGTGATTTTGAGCAAATTATGTCAAAAGTTAACCTTGTCATGTTTCATATGTTGTTTTTTGCAGAGTTGCCTGATGAAACTCTGAGCCTCTTGAGTGAGAGCAGCCCTCATTTTCTGGAGGCCTTCAACACATTGGTTAGTTAAATTGTACTGCAGATTGTTTCATGTTGTCTGAAAATGTTATTTGTATAACAATATGAAGCTACAGCTAGGAGCCTCTTAGCTTAGTTTACCATAAAGGGGAAAGCTGTTGGAAGGGCGAACTAGATAATAGGAAGTTAGTGGGTGCAGTACTACTTGATTTTAGTTCTGCTTTTGATGTCATACGCTGAGGTGGTTAGAAAGTTACCTGACAAATCGAAGTCAAACAGTTTTTTTTAATGGAAGTCTGTCAAAGATGAAGACAGTCACTTGCGGGGTACCTCAGGCTAGTTATTTGGGACTACTTTTATTTTCTATTTTCACAAATTACTTACCATTAGTGTTAGAAAAAGCCAAAATTGTAATGTATGCAGATGACTCAACAATATATGAAGCAGCACCGTCTACAAGAGAGCTGTCTAGTTTTATGAACAAAGATCTACAATTGATATCAGAGTGGGTCAAAAATAATAAGTTGGTACTTAATGCTGGAAAAACAAAATCTTTATAATAGAGTCAAGTCATCAGTTAAAAGGTGAACCCAAATTGCAATTACATTTAAACCATATTCAAGTTGAACAGGTCAAGGAGACAAAATTGCTAGGTATAACCCTGCCTCATAAATTATCTTGGTCTAAACAAATTGATAATGTTGTATGTAAAATGGGAAGGGGTGTGTCACTTGTAAAAAGAATTGTAAAATATTTGCCAATGGATGTCAGTAGACAAGTTCTGGATGCTTTGGTTCTGTCTAAGCTTGATTATTGTTTGGTTATGGTCTAGTGCTGCAGAAAAAGACTTAAACAAACTACAAGTAGCACAAAATAAGGCAGCACGATGTGCACTGCAGTGCTCCTACAGAACCAGAGTACTGAAATGCTGGAGACACTGAAATGGTTAAGTGTCAGACAGAGGTCAACTTATATTTTGTTACATTTTGTCAGAAATATTACAGTGACTCACTCACCACATATATTATCACAAAGGTTTATAGCGCAGTATGCTCAACATAACTATCAAACACGACATACAATAGAAGGAAGGTTTGTATTACCCAAATCTAAATCAAATATGGGACAGAAAACAGTCAAGTACAGAGCCATGGTCAGCTGGAACTCTTTACCCGTCCATATCATTCAGGAACCTTCTCAAGTACATTTCAAAAGGTTGCAAAAAAATCATTTAAGTATTATAAAGTACATTTGAACTGTGCCTGTGGGTATCTATGTATTATTAATGTACAATTATTTATATTTTTTTGTTTGGCCTTATGATGGCTAAAATTGCATGAAATGATCAGCTGTTTTGTTTTGTTTTAATTTTGTTGTATGTATGTTTATGTATGTTTTGTGTGTGTGAGGACCCCAGGAAGAATAGCCAACGCTCATGCTAGTGCTAATGGGGATCCTAATAAAGAATAAGAATAAGAATTAGACAGCAAACCTGCTGTAGCTCCTGTACTGTGGTTATTGTTGGTCAGTATGTTTATAGAATTGCTGTGTTAAACATAACAGCATCTTCTGCGGTGTTAACAAGCATGTTTGTTGATCAAATATTAGCCTCACCCGGCCACCGCCTATGTATCCATTTCTCTATTTCTGTCCCTCCAGATGTGCAGTTTAAAGAAGAACAGCGAGCCTCTCTCCATCCAGTGTCTCCCTGTCCTCCTGCAGGAAAACCAGGCCTTCCAGCAGGCAGAGCAGCTGCTCCGCTCCGCTAACGTGGCGCTGAAGAGAGACAGCGACAGGCTGTGGTCAGAGACAGGAAGTGAAGCAAGAGTGCTCCCATTAATCCTCTCTCTCTGCATACAGGGACTGGCTCTGCTGTGCAAAGGGCAAAAGTAGTACTGAGTGTCTGCATGTGCACTTTTCTCTTTTGTATGAAATGTATTCCTTCCATATCTTTCTTCATTGGAAAGTTTATTCTAAATTAAGCATGAAATCATTGTATTATTATAGTATTTTTTTCATATTTTCATACTATTGCTACAAATCTTCCCATTACATTTTTACTTAAATATATTTTATGAGCAAGCGCTTATTTTTTTATTTAAAAAAATATATATATATATCTATATTTTACGCGATGAAATTCTATACTGTTGTAGACATGGTTTATAAATGTTCACTTTGGGGATGTTTCCTTTAATGGCACCTTACATAAACCTTTACTACTATTTCTTTGTATATATTTGTATTTATACAGTACATTTTCTTGTTCACTTACTTGTCAATCAATGAGATATAACATTTTAAAATTAGCAACAACATTTTAAATGTAATGCATGCGGAGGGTATACAAATTGATCAAATATATACATGCATGCAGTATTAAATGCATACAAGTATATATGGATAAACTGCAGACGAATGCATATTATTGGCGAGGTTTTTATTTCCAATCAGGCTGTATTTTATTGCTGCTAATGCTCCTTATGAAAATATGTTCTTTTCAACAATTTTATTTATAATGAACGATATTTAACATTCCCTGGAATACTGTCATTGAATACATAAAGCTACCTTATATTACAATTCTTTATTTTCATCTGTGGATTATGTGTATTTTTAGCTATGAAGTTTTATGAAGCTGACGTTGCCTTTTCTCCACTTTCTTAGTTTTGATTGTTGACTGGAAAAAAATATGTTTTAACCATACTACAGTAATCTATTTTGAAAAATGTTTTACTTTATGTTTTTGTCCATGTCATTGCTCTATTAAAGTGTATTATTTTGTCTTACATATAGGGCGAATAAGCTTTTTTATTGTATGATTAGTATCTCCCCAATATGAAGAAATCTGATGAATTATGAATTATATTTACCTTTCTTGGAGTTATTTGAAAAAAATGGTTTACATGAGAGGTTAACCCCTGTGCTCTGATTTAAAGCTATAAAACATAAATAAAACATTCATTTTATTTTTACTAAAAGTCTTTGCTTGTTCTGAGATTTATTTTTGTATCACTGAGATTCCAAACAGCACATTCTTTATCATGCATATGTGAGTCCGGATTCAAGTAGTAATAAGCAAAAGAACGACACGTCTTTTCTTGTGTGTACATACCATATAGGCCACCTCTGTACAAGGGTGTATGCTTTATTCTCACACATGGACCATGGTACATCCACTCAGGTGTTTCCACTTACGGCTGATTAGACCCTTTAATAAAAAAATGGATGTTACACAAGAACACAAGTACAGACAGAAACAGATTGAGAAAAGCCCTGTGTATTTTTTTTCACAGAGCTGTTACTGCACCTCTTAGGGTGGCAGAACTTATACGATTGTATAATAACTTTACGCACATGGGTAGGGTTGGTAATTACTTTAAAAATACATTTTGTTACAATTCCTTATACCTGTTAAAATGTCATGAGTAGTATTGCAGCATTAAAGTACTGTAGCCTGATTACTAGTTTATAGAGTCTATAGACTATTGAATGAATATGCTTATTGAGTATGTGGTCTTTGTTGTATGCAGTATGGTCTTTGTTGTTGGTCTATACTATAGTATAGACCAACAACAAAGACCACATACTGTTACCAAAGAAAACATCTTTGCAAACAAAGAATCACTCTTTTTAGTTTAATAAATACAGAAGATTAAGATCAATCACGCAATTATTCATAACACATAATAGTGAACAAATAGTGAATTGTTTAGTCTTTTTTTCATGGCTTTCTGTTCGCAATCTAAATGAGCATGTGTACAATAAAGAAATATAACGTAACTCGACTACCACGTGGGGTCACTGTTGTCGCAACCAGGTCGCAACGATAGTGAGCAGTGACGTAAATGTCCTGCGACACCAGCATGAAAACACTAGCTGCTTCTCAATGAAGGATCCTTCAGAGCCTCTATTTCAAGGATGCCACGTCATCGAATCCCGCCGAAGGACTGTTCCAATGTACAGGATCCTTGGAATTTTACCGAGGACTGAATCCTTCCTAGCCTCGGAAAACGAAGAATTGTGGAACAGGCTAACAGGTGTGCAGGTGTGCGTCATATGCGAGGTCCCGCCTTAAATGGAGCGCGATTTCCGCCAAAGATTTGGAAATTGGTCCGTGGGCAAAGCATTGTGGTGATTTTAAGACTGTGGAGTCTACACATGTGCAGCCTCGTAATTTCTCAATACGAAGTACGCCGGCCTCGGTAGAATTCCAAGTATGCTGGACATTGGAATAGTCCTTTGGCGCCACTCGATGACGTAGTATGCTTGAAATAGTGGCTCTGGAGCAGCTTCACTCGACATTGAGAAACACCCTGAGGAAAATATTCGTTGTGGCCAAACGGCGGTACTACACTTCCGTATCAGTCGCTGGGCCCGGAAAGACTTTTTCCCATTGACTAACATTGGGAAAGAGACGTCTGTAAATCGTTGGATAATTTTTTTTAAACTACTAAACTACCCAGTATGAACATTTGTATAGCCCTTATTAAAAACATTCGGTCCTCAAGTTGTAAAATGTGCTAATAACGTTATTCTGAGAGTTATTTTCCTCGGCATTATGAACGCGCATCTAACCCACGGGACCGCGCCGCCCGGCACATTCATGTGACGTGTTCAGTACTACATGAGTTTAACCTTTACCCATGGATGCACAATAAGAACAGATTATATGATTATATGAATACTTTCGTGACGTTTAGCTCTCTCAAAAGTTGGGCCATTTTGTCTTCATGCGCCAATGAGCAACTCTCATAGGAATGCCTCCCACGCTGTATCCAGTTCTTATTATACATCCATGATGTGTATCCTCGGAGGCAGGGGCGGATCTACCGGGGTGGCATGGGGTGGCAACTGCCACCCTAAAAAATAGCCTTGCCACCCCAGCTGCCACCCCAGTTGACAGCTTTGTTTTGAAAGAAAAGTTGTGGCTCATCTGACATTTATGAGAGAAAATCTCTAATGTCCGAGTGCAAGTGAATGCAGCACAAGACACGAGCCTTGTAACCCCTCCCCCGGCCCTGGCGCGAGCGTGGAAAAATATGATTGACGGCGATTTAATTTGAACGGGACGGCGCAAAACGAGAAGCATCCGGACCGATTCTGACCCAAGTAGACGGAAGGAATGAGGTATTTGCGGTCTACAATGACAGAGAAGAGACCGTCAAGTTTGGCTGTACTCAGCTTTGAATCAAAACGCACTAAAGCTTTGGATCTTCTTAATCAGTTTGTGAGGCGTTTTGCTGAACAACATGGTAATCGCCGCATTCAGCTGTTATAGGCATGCCAACTTGATGCTCTGCTCACGGAATGGATGATCATAAAAAACTTAAAATTATGACCAGTATGTGTGTGTGTATATATTTTTCTCTGTGGGGGTCTGCCCCCAAAAAACAGTTTTAAGTCCTGAGAAAGTCAAATAAGACGGTGTAAAACTACACTGCCCAGCCAAAAAAAAGTAACCACTTTGATAAAATGGACCTTTAGTAATCCCTGTGGGGAAATTCAGTAGTTCAAACAGCAACAGTGTAAGAATGAAAAACAGGACAGCACAGATTCACAAAGATTAATAAAATCAAAGATACAAATAAAAATGATGAAAAACAATGAAATAAGAAATGAATTAAAAATAAAATAAAAATGAGCATATAGCTACACATTGGGTCATATAAACTATGAAGTAAGAAATGAATGAAAATGAAGATGAACATATATACATATTGGGTCATATATACATATTACATATATTTGCATGGATGTATGGAAACAGTGTGTATTTATGTCCAGTAACATTGTTGACCCCTTGTTGTGCAGCCTGATGGTTACAGGCACAAAGGATTTAACTAGGCCAGTAGGTAAGGACTTTCCACTGGATAATAACTGAAGCGATGTATATGTTTTAGCTGAATACACGTTTTTTTAACCCTAATTGATGCAGTTAGTCACTTCTTTAATGTTTGTTCTTTCTGATGTAAAGTCAAGGTTGTAACTGTTTGCAGTAAAGTCGTGGGGCGCTGAACTTTTCTTTTGATTCTTTTGAATTTGATATATGATAGTAATTACTTGTCTTTCAAATTTGGAGGGTGAGCAAGCATCTTGAGGAACATTCATCATTAACTCCTCCAAAAAATATAGTTTATTGAATAATAAATGAATATGTGAATCATAACAGTGATTGACAGCTGATAGGAATAATATGGTTGTTAATATTATCATATTAATTCAGACAAACATTGATGAGACAGTTATTGCAGGTACCCCTGCTGGTCTTGTATTTGTTATTGTTCAGTTACAATTCATTAAATTATGTAGACCTGCCACCTTATATATTTATATGTAAGGCTTTACTGATGTGCCACAATAATGTCACCTGATGTTATTGAGTTAAAATATCAATATTGTGGCTTTCCAAGTTAACATTGATTGATTTGACTGCGATTAAATCAGCATATACTTCTGCCAGGAGATGCCACCCCATGAATATTTGTCTAGATCCGCCCCTGCTCGGAGGTCTTAAATGACCCACAATTCTTTGCGCAAGGACCAACTTCCAAAATCTTTGGCGGAAAATGGCTGAATTCAGGCAGTACACATTTAAATTGGGATTTTATATGTGGGGGGGGGGGCTCTGTGTGGAGGGGGGGTCGAAGATCTCATGATTTGACCTTAAAGGCTACTGTATATGAGGCCCTAAAGCAACTGCTCCATTATCTGTATCAAATGCACACATTGATGCCACCAAATGACACAATAAAAATAGAAAGTACTACCAATAAATTGGAATTAATTTAGGCCTACATCTTAAATTATTAATGTACACACAAAAATGTTTACAAATATCCAACCTTCAAATTGCTATTTTAAATCAAAATTGCTCTGCACACTTGCTAAAGAACATTTGTGTCGAAATCTCAGTTCATTTGTAGGGCTGTCAGTTTTATTAAGAACTTGTGGTAAAACATATTTTTATCGCAAATATAGCACAAAAACATGCATTATTTGACTCTTGTACTGCACTCACAGATGAAGAGCTGCTGATTTGACCAAGCAAACGCGAGAGACGGCTGGGTTGACTGCAGTGTTCCACTGCACTCCGACAGCACTGAGCACCAGGCATGTGCACACATGGACATCAAAGTGAGCTTGAGCCCCTGCCCTTTTTCTTCCTCCAGAGAAAGTGCCCTTTTTCTCCCCTTTTTTTAAATTTTTATAAATGAATATATATCGACTGCTGTTTGCGCACAGTTTCCCTTTCCAAAAATATATTGATTGAATACAAAATATCAGGTCGGGAGATTAGACTGTGAAGTTCCGTAGCTCTTCCTCCCTCCCTCCCTCCACGTCTCGCGCACAGCGGTGCGGACATCGGCAGTCCCTTCAGACAGACAGGTAGCAGCACCTCCCACTTTACTGTCCCATGTTATGCCGGCTTTTCTTGGCTTATTTTGAAGGTGACTGGTGATGAACAAATTACTAAACTGCCAGTGCCTCGAGTTTACAGCTAATTAGCTAAAAGACAATAACAAATATAGTTAACTAAGGTAGGCTACTAGCTAATGGAAGAGTTAGCTCAAGGTTTAGCTAAGGCAATTCATCATGGGCATACAGGGTAATGTACTGTAGGCCTACTTAAGTGGAGACACTTAAAGTGAATACAGTAAAATGTGTATTTAAGAACGTCATCACAATCGCCACAGTGATATGCAAATCAGGCGTTAACTAGGCCTAATTAAAATACGCTAATTTGCATGCAGTTACCAAGGCATTGCAGGTAAAAAGGATAAACAAAAAAACACATCACCTCACAACTTCCCCAGATAGTTACTTACGTCAAGTCAGTATTTTCCCCTGAAATGTTATGTTTAAATGCAGATTAGCTTTAAATCTATAGATGAATTCAGACATGGTAGTAAAACGAACACCATTTATGTGTTTCTTGGAAGTTTTATTTCCATTAGAGTGAAAGAAAACATGGAAGCAAAATAGACCAAAATAACAAGTACATGAAAAAACGATCTTTTTGCCTGTAATGTCCTTCAACAGTAACTTCATCATTTTGATTGTTGGCTGCTCATTTAATAACTAATAATTTACTAGTTTGTTGTCTGCTCTTGTGCGTAGTGAATACTAAAGAAGACCATTGTCTCTGTGTTAGCTGATTATTTTGTAGAATTCTGTTGAGTATTAAACAATTGCGTGAGTGTGAGGGTATTAAAATAAATTGGTCAGTAAGTCAGAGATGTGCAACTATATTTAACTTTTTGTTTTAAAACATTTTTTATAAATGATTATGGGAAGTGCCCTTTTTCTCACTTGAGCACCCGCCCCCCAAAATGTCTGTGCACATCCCTGCTGAGCACTACATCGAGATTAAGATTAAACACATTTATTTCATTTGGAAACACACACATATACCTATGGAGTTGGCCAGATGTGTGTAAATTACTGTTCATGGTCATTTGAAAACAAATGCCGGTGTCGGACATACACAAACACACCGAACACACACAGAGCGGAACTGAGCACAGCACAAACACACACATCACACCACCGGACATCTCGTTCATAAAACGAGTAATAGGGGGAATAATCGGGCAGTTCGATGTGTGTAGAGGTGTGTGTGTGTGTGTATAGAGGTGTGTGTGTGTGGCTATAACGAAGCAGCCTGCAGTCGCTCTTTAGCTGTCTAATGAAGGTAAACACAGCGAAGGCTGTGTGTAAAAGGCACAGCTCCATGTAACGAAGGTAACTTCGTTACTATGGACTGACGGCTTTGGGCCCTTGTAATATTGCACATGTGGGTTTGCACTTTATATAACAACTTCCTTTTGCACAGTAATAATGTCACTCAGCACTTTAGTGAACAGTTTGTACTTTATTAGCATGATTTGCACAGTACAGTTTGGCATTGCATATTTATTATATCTATATTATGATAAATGATATTATATATCATTTATACTAGTTATTGATGTAGTATTTATTAAATGATTAAACTGTATTAATTGGAATGTCGTCTGGCAGATGCTGGTCGGGTCCTCGGCTCCACCTGAAAGAGAGGGGAGTTAGCGAGAGCGCCGAAAGTGTTTATGATTGTGTAAGATTGACAGCGGTTGAGATTAATCATTGTGTGCAAATAATATTTGAGCGTGTCTATACAGTATCATGACGTTAAGTTGCATTCATTGTAGAAGTGAACACTGTGTAAAGTTTACGTCCATCGCTTACCCTTGCTGTTTCGTCCTGTGTCCGCGACAATGTGTTTGGCTGAAAGGTCCTCGGGGGAAACAAACACTGACAAAAGAAGGTTCCGGGACGAACCAAGTGGTGAGATAGGCGCAGCGGTTTCTGTCTTAGTTGGGAATGTAGTTATATTTATTATGGACAGTTATAATGTTTGTTTTGGGTTAAATTAACAGATGGGTAGAAACAACTGGTAATGCTATGAACGTTATGTTGTGGATGTTGTTTATGACAATTATGATGACATGTGGTTTTATTATCATTACCTGTGAATGGTTTCTCCCAATGACATACTTAGAAGATCGTCTATAAATTAGCCAGTCTTCAGTCGGAGAGGGGGGGGGTGAACCTGTAGAGAGTGCGGTGAACCTGTAGAGATTTTAGGTTTTATAACAAACATTACTTCCTAGTGAGTTAGAAGTATTTCAGATATGTGTTGATTATTATGATCATTTGTGAATCCACTGTCCTCACCTACTTGAAAAACATCAGATACGTTATGTACTGTAATCTAAGTGATTAATATGGTGATACTTATGTAAAGAAATAAACTCCAATTCAAGTCCAGTGCCATTTGTTTATTAATTTCCCTCCATTTTCTTAAATCAGATGAAAGAATACTAAGATGACAATACAGTGAGTTTGTGAACAGATCGTCCCACAGCCAGCAGACACTCGCTGACCTTTTTATTTACATAGGAGCAGACAGATCTTATATTTGTATTGGGGGGACAATCATTCAAAGAGTCAAAGAAGCAGATCTCTGGAGCCAGGACAAATCCAGCGTCAGAGTATAGATGGTGGGACAGGAAGGGGACATGTAAGACGGAGGGGGTCCGGATAGCAGAAGCATGACTCGGGCTGATGGAGGTGAGGAGAGGGGGGGCCATTAGGGGTTGGCCAGTTCATCTGATGTCAAAGAGGAAGGCAGGCTGTCCAAGGCTCCCATCTCTGCAACACACACCAACACAAGTACATTACTACAGACATAAGAGGGTCAGCCAATCACAATGCTCATCATGTACTCACAAACCAGCCATAGCTACCAAATATATATCTGACCATGGTGCAGTCACTTAAACACTTTAGTGTCCTTTTGACAGTCAGTGTTACTGCTCTGATTTTTAAATGACTATCTCGTTTGCACTTGTACACAACATTTCCACGATGTAATGCAGAAAGATGACAAACTCTTACAGTAAGTGGGTTCTTGCTGTGTTTATGGTTAATTTTAGTATTATTTTATGTCTCATACTCCGTATACTTGGCTTAGCGGTGGTGACATGAAGTCATGTGACGTTTGTAGTTTGTTCATAGCCTAAGGTTAGCTTTTTTTTTTTAGCTTTTAAGCCATTGCATTTACCTTTACAAAATCTTAAAAATGATGTTAATATGTGCAGAATATCCTATTGATCAAAACGTTTAAGTATCATAAATGTTTGTTTGACACAGAGATTATATTCTGCAGTATTCCAAAATCCAATGGAAATGTCCCATTGCCTTTTTGTCAAGGTCAATGGTAGTGGAGGAAGTCTGTGTGGTAAAGTTAATAATGAAGACATTTTCCATTCCACATTCTGTAGCATAACCCTCACTTTGAGGAATGTTGAAACAGAAAGCATGAGCATACCTTTAAGTTTAAGGTACGACAGGAAGTCGATGACAGTGTGGATGATGTCTCCATCTGCTATTCTCTGGGCACCTGTGGAGGCAGAGCAACAAAGAGCAGGTTGACAGGAGCTGTGCTTACAATAACATATGGGAAATTAATATCTTTAGATACCAAGATATATGCATCAAAGAAGAAGCTTTTATTATCCAACATGGCAGAGAGTCAAAGAGAAACCTGAACCAAAAAATGATATAAAGTAAATCAGCGCACCTAAGGTTTAAAACACAAATTTAGTTTGTCTTTACACAAAGAGAGGAAGGTTTCTGTTTCACAGGGCACACACACATATCTACAGACCAACAAAGATAGAAACACACAAACAGAAACACACACACCTGTTCTGTAGGCCTCCTCCATGTCCCTCTTCCCAGCGAGCCCCGCCTTGTCTACGAGCGTCCTGTGTCCATCGATCCCGTCTGAAAAGGGAGGATCACAGTCATACAGCACCACATGTCAGAGTTGTAAACTGCAGTTCAACTTGATTAAAGTATTACAGCTACTTGGATACATTTCCTAAATATCCCACAGTTTTAGAAAGAATCACACATTAGAGACAAATACATACAGAG
Source organism: Dissostichus eleginoides (assembly GCA_031216635.1). NCBI lineage: Eukaryota > Metazoa > Chordata > Actinopteri > Perciformes > Nototheniidae > Dissostichus > Dissostichus eleginoides. Next base: position 2,193,555 of record CM062274.1, on the reverse strand, counting down.
TACACAAATGACACCACTCTGCCTAGATTTCATAAGAAGATCTAAAGGACATTGTTGTACACTTGGTTATTTCAGCATGGTATTTGGTTTGTATTTGTTTGGTTACATTTCCAAACTTGTACGGACCACCTGCAGGGCTTGGCTCATGGAATTGCAGTAAAACAGAAAAGTACAAAACATAGAATGGACTACAGTTTTAACACACAAGGAAACGCCTTTGGATAATAAAAAGTTAAAAAAATATATAAATTGGACAAGCAAAGACATGGTACAGGAAGGACTCTCACCACTTTAGTACACAGCACTAAAAGGTCTCATAGAGAAGCTATATGCCTAACCAGACGTTCATTTTCCAAAGCAACCACTTAGTCCTCACCCTTTAAGTCTGTTCTATCTTAACACTGATTACCACACATTTTACTTGGCTATGTTTAGCCTAGCTTAGCACTAGCCTTGCCCTGTGAAAAATAAAACATGTGCTACTAAGAAATTACCATTACCACGATGTTTCACCTCAGATAGCACCACAATAATAGAGTGGTGCAGATATGAGTCATAAAACTGAGAATTGAGTTAGCATTTAACCACTTTCGGTTCCCTCGTTTCAAAATGCGATGGTTTTCGTTATAAGCCTGAAATAAGGTCCGTGAGTAACACAAGCTGAAGAGATTCATGTTTTGTTCAATGGCAAAATATGTCAGAAAATACCCCACGGATGACTGTCTGAAGCTATATGAGTCATAAAAACAGCGGTTGCTAACAAGTGACTAAATTAAACAACTAAACGTAGCAGCCGTTAGCTTAGCGGTGTTCAGAATCCAATAGAGTTTTACTTCTGCCGATTGCATTTAATCTTCAAAAACCATAAAAGTGGTGTTAATATGTGGAGATTATTCAGCTGAATGAAAAGTATATGTGTCATAAACATGTGTTTGCCAGATATATAATTATAATCAAGGCAAACAGCTTTTACTAGCCCAAGTTTGTCTCAGCATATTATAATTATCTATTGGCTTAACACCCAATTTTGTATGAAAAATATGAGGTTGCAACTTGGACTCGGTTGCACAAGTTGCAGCAAAATGCTCCTGTTAATATATTAAAACCCAATGTTGTATATTTTTTTTGCTGCTTTTTCAGAAAAATAGATGCTTAACTCTGTGACCTATTTAAAAACGTAGCCGAGGTTCAAGCTTGGGCTCACACAGTGTTTGCTGATTATGAATTCATTCACTGAACCGCAGAACCTTATCTGTGTTCTTACACTGCAGCATTACTCACCAGTCATTTAAAGTATGTGTATGTATCACATTTTACTTTATGTTACGAGTGGTCATGATGTGTGTTTGAAGAGAGCCATTAGGTGGCTTCCTCATTAGGTAAAGTAGTGCTTGAGCTGCTCCCCCTGTACTGTCTGCGTTTGTTGAACTTTAAGTCCAATTAAAATACGTGACATTGAAGTGATCACAAGGGGAAAATTATTAAAAACATTTTTTAATGGTTTTGTGTTTCAAGTATTCTTTTCTCCTGCTTTTCTGGACCCTCCTGTTTTGGTTTTTACTTTTACACAGACTCCTGCTTCAGGAAGGGTGGGGACGAGTTTTCGAGGAGCTGTTTTTTCAGAAGGAATGGCTCTTGAATTATACTGCAGAGCCTTTTGAGACCTGACAACAGTTTGATTGAAACATGAGGACATGATTGAGGAAATCTGAATTCCTCACATTTCTGACATTGAAGTGCATTAATACTATATATCTTGCACATGATGTTAAACGCAGTGTAGTCCCACCTAACGCCTTAGCTAACATTCACTCTAAGGACATCAACATGGATGTGTTTGCTTACAGAGCGGAGAGAAATGCAATGTTTGGATGCATAAGCACAAAAAGCAGTGGGATGAAAGGCGCCCCCCCCTCCCAGAAGTGGGACAGAAGCAGCTAAGAGATGCGGGATGTTTGCACAGAGCAATTCGTAGCCTGACACCAAGGCCCTGCAGCGGCAGTACGTTTCTATCTTACATTGAGCGACCAGCTCCTCTCTGCCTCTGGCACTGGGAGAATCCTTTATCTGAATTAGGTGATCAATACGACCTGAAACACAGGATGAGGCAGGAGCAACCTTTACCTGGGCTTCACACACACACACACACACACACACACACACACACACACACACCACACACTCATCTGGATACCCAGTGTTGACGGTAATGAGGCTGTCTTTCAATGATACGTAATGAGCTGACAGTGGAGACAGTGGACAAAGAAACAGAACAGCAGCTATTCACACAGGATGAGTTTGACCTTTCCTGTTGTAAGTCGTGTTACAAAGCAACATTTTTTAACAATACAGGTGAGCTCAGGGGTTAGGAGAAAAACACAGAAATAATTTTAAAGAGATTATATTATTATTATTATTTTCTCTGTTTACTTAAAGGTGGGGTAGGTAAGTTTGAGAAACCGGCTCGAGATACACTTGTTGTTGTATTCCATGGAATGCTCTTAACATCCCGATAGCAATGAATATCTTAAGTGCTTTGACAAAAAATCCATTAAAAAATGTCATCTGTGGAAGCCATAGTACTGTAAATAGCACGACCAATCATTTTAGCTGGGCCGGCTAAAATAACTGGATGGCCTACCTGCCTGTCAGCTTTCCATCTGTGCACACACTTATCTCGTGCCCTCATTGGTCATGTGCGCGTTCGTGTGTGTTGGAGGAGGGGCTCTGTAAGGAAGTGGCAGATTTGTTCCGGCTGTGTATTTTCAAATCCTAGCGCACTCGAGCTGGTTTCTCCAAAATGACCTACCCCACCTTTAAGGCCGTTATATAAAGAAACGTTTTACTCAGGGTTTCAATCAAAACGTTAGTCCGTACCAACATTTGGTTAAATATCAACTTAGTTAGTTAGCTAATGTTCGGGGAGCAGGGCCACACCTCAACAACACTTCTGATTACCTGCTAACACATCCTGCCTCTGTGGTCTCTAAATCCATGACCCACCCCCCTGTCCTTTCCATTTATCCACTCCCCTTCCTATCTTATTTTTAACCACATTAGTAAACCACATCTCTCATCCCTTTGACCATTTATCCTTCCCTAACCCAATTATCCCTTCCTCCATTCATGTGTCCGTTCCCATTCAGCCCTACCTCCCTACATCCCTTTGACCATTCATCCCTTCTTCCCAACAACTCTTTGACATGTTATGCCTACTTCACTTCATCCATCTTTCCTTACAACCCTACATCGCTTCGACCCTTCATCCCTCCCTTCCTTTATCCATTCATCCCTCCATTCCCATATTACTTAGACTCCCATCTCGCCCCTTCTACATACCTTTGACCTTTTACCCCTCCCTCCTTACATCCCTTTATCAATGAATCCCTCTCATCATTCATCGAATTTTCCCTACATCCTTTTCATCCATTCATCACTAAATCCCTACATTCCTTCATCCTCTCTTCCTGTCTCCCCTAATCTATTCTTCTTTCATCTGGTGCATACTTTTTGTCCCATTCTAGTTACTGTCTGGGGTCTGGTATTCAGATCTGGCAGAAACACGCCTGAGACTGATTTCCCACCCCGAGTCTCTCTCTGTTGGACTTCAGTCCATCCTCCATACCAGCCTGACAGACAGCATCCCTCATCCTTATTCAACCCTTACATTCAATATCTCCTTAAATTAAATCTTTAACCGACATAGTGTTGAGGCGTGGTCCTTGCTCTTGAAATGTAGCTTTAAGCTAATGTAGAGTGTCATTAAATCCACCTGTGCTTTCCTGCTTGCTTTGCTCACAACTCTGCTAAAGGCAATATTGCCAAATAAAAATGTGCCTTAAAATATTGCCAATGCATCTCTTTTATAATGCTGTGTTTTTCAGCTGGCTTACAGCTCCTAAAGCCTAATACATTTTTTTAAATATTTGTTTTGCTTCTGGCTGTTCTTTTCTCTCACTTCTCATTTGTGGTATGTATTATCATTCAACCCCTGTATATGACTTTGTTAAATTCTTGCTTTGAGACCTGAAATATAAATAATACTTGGTAATATATTTTGGAACTTATTTATCATACATTGTGTCGTTGTTATCTGAGGTCTTTGACCAATACCGATGTACTTGTACTCTTGGGAGGGCTGTTTTTTAATAAGCTATTATTTTTGCCCTCCTGCTTCAACTAACTTGGTTTTCTTGTGTGTATAATAAGGATTGTATTTTAATTAATGTGATCCTTTGTTTTTGAATAAATGTAAAAGACTCAACAAGACAAACCAGATGCCGTGTGAGCGCACAGGCAGAATGATGCACAGATAGAAGGAGCATGGAGTAAGAGATGGGGGGGTGACAACATTTGAAATGTTCACAGATAATTTAGTACTAAGCCAGGACAGCAGCATTAATCATAATGTATGTATTGAGGTCCAGGTTTTTTGCTTGTATAGCAAATTACACCTTGTCAATGATACTAATTAAGTTGGCCGGCACAAACTAAATGGATAGAAAAGATATTAGAATTCAAAGGAAATGTAAACATAATTGGACCTAATATTAACTATTACTAAAATGTGATAATAATTTAACAAAGAAGGTAGCATATTGTTAATTGGCAAAATGTGCAATAGGTTTTCAAAGTTCATGGCAGAGAAATGATTTGGACATGTTGGAGGCTCAACGGATTGCTGTGTGTACGTGTGTGTGTGTGTCTGCAGTTGGTACTTACGGGGACCTAACAGGTAGCCAGCACTGTTCAGTGTCCAGCCACGCTTCTCCTTCGCCTGCAGGGTCCACAGACATGATCAGAGTCATCAAAATATCAAAAATGTTCATAAGTAACAAAAAGTATTATGATTAAAAAAGCTCCTCTTCTACCTCTTTCTTTGTAGCCTGCCAATGATCAGTGGTGTACCAATACAGTACACAGGTGTATGATGTTCTGACATTTACAGTGTAGTGTGTAACTGTCTCTCTCTTTGTCCTTAGTGATCTACACATCTACCTACTGAAGTAACCCCTACCAAAAATATATTTAAATGATACTGGTATTAGTATTAAAGAGGACATGTACCAAAAGATGATTTTCTATTAAGTCTGTAAAAGATGGTTTGTCTGCTGGGACTTCTCTGAAGCACAAGAATACAGATATTTTCACATATTTTGCATTATTATTGCTCTTAATGTAATTTGGATATTGCACTAGTCCATAATGCGACTTTGATACAAATACTTGTGCCACCCTAATTATTATATCAATTCACCTCTCATACACTGCTGACATAGACATTGATATTAAATCTGCTTTTAACGTCCGAATATTGTGTGGATATCAAGCATATTTCACTTTTGTGGACAACAGTCCCACACCTGCCAGCACACACAGTTAATGTATACATGAGCTAATGTTTTTTTTAAACAAAGATCTTAACACTATTGACAGAAATACATAAAGCAGTGCAGCTCTGTCATAGTAGGAAGAAAATCCAGATTACTAACAGCAGTGTCAGCAGACACATCTGCACAGTGTTTTAATACCTCTAAAGCTAACGGTATTTAATGCACATCCTAACTTTAGTTCTTTATATCTTTATTTAATTAAATGTTTTAACTGCATATTCTCACTTTGACGTCTTGTTAATTTTTTTATCCCTTTTTTGTCGTATTTATTTCCTTCTAAAATGAATCAACTGCGCAAAACTCGGGATAAATCAAGTATTCAGACTCTAAATCATATTATTTAACATGCAAAATATGGGTGTTTTGACATTGTAATTGCATATTTTATTTGATTATCTCTGAATATTTTGGCACATGCACTAAAATGAAATGTGAACGTCTTACCGCGAGGACCAGCCCGATGGTCTCAGACAGAGCTGCGCAGAAGATGAGCGACACGCAGAAAATCCCAAAGCTTCTCTGCATCTAAGGAGACAAAACAACATCAACAACAACAGAAAAGTATTAGAGACAGTTTCTACTGAATCTAAACATCATCCGTAAACTTTCTCCATCATTTGGAGGGAAAAAGTCAACTTTCCCGGAGAATAAGAAGAGGAAACACAGCAGTGACTCACCTTTAAACCGACCTGTGGACTGTGGGCTGCAGCAGGAGAAGTTGTGTTTAACTCTCAGTGGTTCGGAGGATCTGAGGACTCCCTCCACCTTTTATGTCCTCCACCCGGACCCCGCCGCTGGGATCTGGCGTCAGCAACCCCCCCTCCCGTTCGCAGGATGGCAGGTCACGAGCGCAACATATAATGAAATTCAATAATATCATATAATGCCTGCCATCAACACATTTTTCTATGTCGCTCTTGGAGACATGGGATTACATTTAAAAAGGGAAAAAATACGTCTGTTCTAATTTTCTGTCCTTACCTGATGTGTGACTTAAACAAGCAGATTCATACGCCAATAAGGCATGTTCTTGTCAGTATCATCTCATGTCAAATGGGTTGTCTTTGTTTTTTAATATAAAAAATATATTTTACATTTCTTTGTGGCTTGCTTGATGATCTTGTTGACCGTTTTGTAAAGAGGCCAAATTGTAATAAACCAACCCATTCTCACAAAACGTGTAATAGCTACTTTGGTCGACAGGGCAAAACGTAGTATGTTCACAAATAACCCTCTCAAGACTTGACATGGATACAATATTTTTTCCTATATTCATTTCTAATGACCGGTGACCATGGATCGCAAACTTTCCCAGCGTGAGAAAAAAAAACATGGCAGACACCCGACTTATTTTTAGTGGAAAATCCTACATTTTAGGATAGTTATTATAATGCTTTTTGATTAAATTTCTAGCAAGAAGTTTACATTTACAAGATTATTTGAGCTCCATGTTTTTTCTTTTACAAAATATTGTATCCATGTCACGTCTTGAGAGGGTTATTTGTGAATATACTACGTTTTGCCCTGTCGACCAACGTAGCTATTACACGTTTTTTGTTAGACTGTGTAGAATAAACCCAAGTTATACCATGTTCAAAGGGTTCTTGACCACATTCCTAAAATCAAGCTTGAGGTTTTTTTCTAAAGAAAGAACAAGCACGTATCTGTTCCCCATGTTCAGTGTTTCTGCTTTCAGAATTTGGTCCATGTAGCCAAAGGTTCAGTACCTACGGTGGCCCTGAAGTGCAAAACACCACAGCATTTCAGAAAACACAACAGCATTTCACAAAACGCCGCAGCATTTCACAAAACACCACAGCATTTCAGTAAACACAACAGCATTTCACATTGGACGGAAAGGGTATTTCTTTAGGGAGAACACTTCTTGTTTGTGATTGGACGGAGCCAGCCAGAGAAGCACTGCTGTGATTGGTTGTTTTTACTGCCATTCAAGAAATGACGCTTCATGATTGGTCACCACCCGACAGCGCAACATGTCCCAACACATCAGCCGTTAGCTGTTAGCACACACTCAGAGCTCACAGCTCCTCATATCTGTTCAGAAACTGGACAAAAGTTAAACATGTACAAACCACAGACTGTCTATGTCATGGCGAATACAGTCGCCGCTTTATTTACGTCTGTATGACGTTGTTGTGAGTGTGGACGGAGCAGCTACAGGTTAGTTTAGCCTGATCGATCCGATTCCGATAGGATCGCTCTAATCGCTCGAGTTTCACCGCGGCTGTCAGCTGTGACAGCCGCTCCTGCTCCTGCTCCTGTTATTCAAACAAGACGCGCTGGAGAGGGGGCGGCGCGTATCTCCATGTAAATCCTATGGAAGATACCAACTACAACAAAATGAACATATTTGACCGTGATTTAATTGTAATACACGTTTCAAAGTGATGCCGAAGTAACTACATACTGATACCGGTTAGTAAAAACCATGAATTAATGCTTTGACAAGTGTGCAGACAAGACGGCAGGCGAAAAGCTTTTAAAATGCGTGTTTTCTGAATGGAATCGGATCGATCAGGCTAAACTAACCTGTAGCTGCTCCGTCCACACTCACAACAACGTCATACAGACATAAATAAAACAGCGACTATATTCGCCATGACATAGACAGTCTGTGTGTTTTGTACATGTTTAACTTTTGTCCAGTTTCTGAACAGATATGAGGAGCTGTGAGCTCTGAGTGTGTGCTAACAGCTAACAGCTGATGTGTTGGGACATATTGCGCTGTCGGGTGCTGACCAATCACGAAGCGTCATTTCTTGACTGGCAGCAAAAACAACCAATCACAGCAGTGCTTCTCTGGCTGGCTCTGTCCAATCACAAACAAGAAGTGTTCTCCCTAAAGGAATACCCTTTCCGTCCAATGTGAAATGCTGTGGAGTTTTCTGAAATGCTGCGGCGTTTTGTGAAATGCTGCGGCGTTTTCTGAAATGCTGCGGCGTTTTGTGAAATGCTGCGGTGTTTTGTGAAATGCTGTTGTATTTTGTGAAATGCTGCGGTGTTTTCTCAAATGCTGTTGTGTTTTCTCAAATGCTGTGGTGTTTTGCACTTCAGGGCCACCGTAAGTACCATTGACGGAGCAGAAAGAGTCCTTGTGAGCCCGGTTAAAGGTTCAGAAAGTACTGACTCTGATGGTCCATGCTTCAACACCACGGACAGAGCAAAGCTATTTCCATTAAAAGGCATAAAGCTGCTCCCTACATAACAAACACTTTTGTTCCATAGTTTTTGTCATAAATTAGGATAACAATTTATTTTGACGTAGACATAAACAGTAAATGATCTGCATGTTGATATACACTGAGTTTATGAGTTCCACCTGGTTAAAGTGCTGCCGTGCATCCTCCTTCATGAAGGCTCCAATGTTGAGTGTTAGATACAGTTAGAGTCATTTGAGAGGCTGCAGTTTGTGGTGCTGGTAAATATTATTTTGTTATAGTTACAGCTGTTTCAGTGTCCACTCTAACAAGGGGAGACCATACTAAGAACATGAATGAATGTGTTTGCAGCACTGCAGCATGAGCTGTAAAGATGGTTCAGCATACTGCTCTTGCGGAGACAAAAAAAGCACAGTGAGAAATAAAAAATTCAAAGTTAATACCAAATGTGCATATTCTTTTTTTCCATCCTTTTTTGATTTTGTTTTCCAGTGCAGATTTCAGAATATTGCAATAAATAAGATCTGTGGCAAACACATGTTTATGATACTTACTGACATATTTTATGTCGGAAAACAAAACATAGAAATCTCGTAAACTTGTATTAACCACGGACTATTGCTACATCTCCTCTTTAAAGATCATCTTAGTACACCTTCTGCCACTGGTATATGGTAATATAATTATACAGACTAATAGGTTGATAAAGCGTTGTGTGCTGGAGAAGAGTTTTGCAGTTTGTTTCATTTGCAGTTCGGAAAATGTAGAAATATGATCAGTAATCTACATAACATACATGTGAAACCAGGGTTCGAGTTATGTGGGAGCCAATGGGAGCTGAGCTCCCACAAGGAGGGGTCTGAGCTCCCACGGACGCAGTGAAATCATACATCTGTGGGGGTCGCTAATACATTACCAACAACCATTATTTTAATCACAAATAATGCATGTGTCAATGTAATGAGTATTATTTACGTTAACGAGGTAAATAGGATAAATGAAAAACATGTTTTCCAAAAGGACTACGCATTCTATTGAATGACAATATGCCTGCACTGCACCTTCACGGTCCGCAATACATTATTGCGCAATCTATGCCTATGAGCGTGCTGCGCGAGCAGAGATGATGTGTTATGCGTAGTTTAACCTGTTCATATTTAAGTTTGTAGCAAGTAGAGGGCTGCTGCTGTGTGTGTGTGTGTGTGTGTGTGTGTGTGTGTGTGTGTGTGTGTGTGTGTGTGAGTGCGTGCGTGCGTGCGTTTTAAAGACCCCCTTAGAGCTCAGTTTATAACTCGAACCCTGTGTGAAACCATCCATTTGACTGTGATGTTTTAAAACCTCCCAATTCCAAATACTTGTGCATGGGTACACAGCCCCTGTAACTGCTGTCCAACAGATTGTCCTCTGATTTGGTATGATTTGATGCACCCTTCATATTTGCAGCGTTAGTGAATCCTGCAACAGCTTTCTCCTTCTATAGCAGGACTGAAAAACATCATCCTGATAACATTGTGGCAGACGAAAATGAAACAATGTGTCATGAAGCTTTAGAATTCCCTGGACACCACGCTGGGAGCCAGTCTTGCCGTGATACTTAAAATCCTGTTATTTGGCTCCTCTGGCACATCTCTGCAAATCAAACACATTAAACATCTTAACACACAATTAAAAGCTCTTGAGATGAGGCAAATCACAAGGTCTAGTAGTGGTGAAAATATGTGTGTGTGTACACTGATCTTTATTTTGTGCAGCTTGAATTGTTTTTGGTGTAATATATTTATACCATGCTTACTTTTCTTTTTAACATCCAGATCAGTATCAAAGCTTACTTCAATCTGATCATTTGCAAGATGATAAATCAAAGTTCCTGATTGGTCACACAGTTTTGTAAATGAGGCGTTTAAAGACCCGGTTGAACCTGTTTCCCGCAATTGATACAGCAGCTTTTCAGATCTGCTAATAACCAAATACATAACAAATAGAGAAATATCTCAAGTGACTTTTCAAAACTGGTCCAACTTTCAAGTTTGTGTTTTCATGTAGAAAGTGGATTGAGAAAAAAAGTGTTCGCCACGAGTCCCCGATTTTCAGGACTCGTGACTCGACTCGGACTCGCGCACTGATGGAATAAAAGTCATTCATTACAGTGATGGTTTAGTTAGGTCAGTGGAATGTGAATGTCTTATAAGGTTTCTGTGGATTTGGGAACCACTAAATAAACTGAAATAAGCCTGAAATGGTGACAGTGGGTCATTGTGTAGACAGTTTTTAAGCAGATCTTTGAAGGCAATCTTGGAACTCGATAATAATAATAATAATATTAATATTAATAATAAGCTTTATATTTGTATAGAACCATTTAAACAAGAATTGCAGCCCAAAGTGCTTCACAGCAGTTATAAAGACAGATTAGTATAAAATAGTCTGAATAAAAGCAATGTAAACAATGACATATATTGATTGATAAGAACCAAACCAACAGCATTTAAACTAATATATCTGTTTACTGTACTGAGACACAACAGCCTTCAGTTATAGTAATATTGATTTGTTTTATTATTATCATAGTTATATGAAGGTTATTAAACCCATTCGGACGCCCAGAGGAACAAAAACACACAAATGAAATTCATCCAAAATGTTAGTGAGGTAGAAAACATCTCAAATATATTGGATTTATTTTACATCTTCCTCGCGGTGGTGGTAATGAAGACTTGGTGATGGTTTAATATTCACATGAAACATACAGCAGGGAGGCAGGAAGCCATTTCATGATGTTCACTCTGTGATAACACACACTGACCTCCCCCCCCCGAGGATTTACTGTTACTGACTGTAATGATGGTCAGTGGTACCCGACATGATGGTGGGTATTACCACAGAGTCAGGGCACCAGATGATGATGGTGGAGCAGAGACACAGTGAGACATGATACAAAGAGAAATAGAAGGGAATGTAACAAAAGAGGGGAAAGAACACAGACAAAGAGGCATGGTAGAGAACAAAGAGGAGAGGGCAGAGTGTATGAAAGAGAGCAAAATGGCCGAAGAAGAGGAACAGGGAAGAGGAGAATGAGTATATCACCCCTATGCTACAATTAAGTCCATCCTGGAGAATTCTTCATCTCATAATTTGCGTCGTGTGCCAATGTTAAGTCCCAAACAGGAAGTAGTGTCTGCTTCATGTAGAGATGTCTAAAGTTAGACTTTTTAACTTGGGTTGTTGGTTGGTTGTGGTGTGTCTGACTTTAATACCAGAGACCACAATTATGTTAAATGAATTAACATTAATGTTTGATGTGTGGCCTTTATTAACCATACTGTCCAAGTGACACGAGTAGATTTTCGCTCGGACCGGCGGAAGTTTGTCTCAAAACTGTGTGTTTGTAAAAGCCGATACACAAACAGAGAATTGATATCCACAAATACAACAAATGCCTGATCGATAGTTGTAAATGTTAGCAAGATATTCACATTCAGACATTGCTTTTCTTTTATATGTAAATGAAGTATAGTATTCACAGATATTCTTTTTATTTGTAGAATTTGTTTGCATATTTGCAGATCCTTTTTATATTTGCAAAAACATTTTTGTAAATTTCCCAAAATGTTTTTGTGGGGATTTACATTTACAGATTACACATTTAAACACAGATTATTAATCTGTTCACACAAATAATACCTATCTGCCTACACACCCAAATTGTGTCCACCTACAAAATTTGCTGTTTAATCCTTTCCTCCTCCTGAGGGGAAAATGTGTCTCTTTAGCTGTTAAAGGCTCCACTATATTCACTAGACAGTCTCTAATGCTTCGTAAATTATAAATGGACTGTACTTATATATTGTCTATTTGTCTCAATGTGCGTAATTCTGTACTGCAATGATCTGTATCATATCATCAATCATAACTATGTCCCAATGCCAAGCATGTCAAAATGCACTTTAAGTACTCAGATGGTGCACTCATAACGGTCAAAAACTAAAGTGTGGAACTCTGGAATCCTAACCCTCTTAATGACCGCCATCTTGGCTGCGTATAGGAAGTTACCCAACCAGCCGCAAGTATTGCTCCAGTCAAGACAGCACTAAAGCAATTAATGTTATACATGTGTTTTTTTTCTTCTCCCTGTTTAAGTAACATATTACTATACCATGTTGAAAAGAAGAGTTTGTGAATTGAATAGGGTTAATAGAGCAGTTTGTAATTATTTGGTACTGCTAACTGTTGTTGCCAGCTAGCTAGCTAGCTAACAGGAGCAATCCTCACTTCCGGTGAGGGCAAAGCATAGACTGTATATGGGCAAAGCCACCATATGGCATTGAAAACAACAAAAAAGAAATTCACACATTGCAAAGTATTTAAAGACACAGACATGGCAGTGTACTAAGGGAAGTATCCAAATCAAGACACAACATTTAACAGTGTCTGTGCCGCATGCTGCTGAGCAGGAAGTGTACAGCAGCATCATCAGAGCATTCTTCCTGAAAACTGCTGCTGATGGAGAGCAGCTTGATGGGCGCAGGGAACCAACAGTCCCATCTGTCTCTGGTGGGATGAGAGTTGCCACGATGTCTAGGTGGTGACAATAAGAGTCAGGACCAGCTAATGTGTTCCTGCAAGCTGGCTCCTTTCTTATTCTGGTGCTGAGTGAATTCACTACGATGTTGCTGTGGCAGAGGTTGCTGAGAGAAGGAAATGTTTGTCATATAAATTAAAGAAATATGCCAATTTTATTCTTCTGTAAATTGATTTACATCAATTAGCACTGCTTTTATCTAATCTGTGCCTCTTGCCATTTATCTTTCTGTTGCTGTTTCTCTGGCTTTGCCACAGAAATATGACATCCCCGTTCTTCATCAAGCCATAGGAAACTCAGAGTTAAAGGTAATGTTATTAGCTAGGATAATTATGATCATGCTTTTCATGAATTCTGGTGAGAATAAAAAGAATGCATAGGGCTCTAGTGCTTGTGGTCCAGTGGATTTCTAAGTGATCAAGCTGCATCAAGTGTCTTCAACTATAATATCAACAAAAACTAAACTGTTGTGATTTTTTGATTGCCCCATTTGAGACACGATGCCATGGTTCACTGTGGCAATTTGACTGATGCTGTGTGTAAGAAGTGAGTGTGTGCCGAGAAGCTTTTCTCCACACCATTATAGGCAGCAGCCCCTTCACTTAGACATTGCACATCACATTCTGACCCCACCTCCATTGACGAATGTATTTACACTTTTCAGGCATCTTCTAGTGGTCATGATGTGTCTACTTGTGCCTCCTCATTGCAGTGGAAAAGCCCAGAGAGCAGCATTTGATCTTTTGAAGGTCAAAGATGTTGATATTAACAATGCGCTAAAATCGGTTGGGAAATCTAAAGGGTACCCTCGACAAAAAACACCGGGATTTTTATATTAGGTTTCAGAATATTGCTTAAAATTAACATCACGTTTATGATACTTACACATTTTGTTCAGCGGGATGATCTCCACATACCACATTTATGATTTTTGAAGTGTAAATGCAAACGGCAGAAGTAGATTTCATGCTGTCAACGGACAACATCACGGTCACATGACTGCAAATCACCACCGCTAAGCCAAATGCAGCTAATGATAGCCTGATGACACCTAGTAGTCTTAATTAGCCACTTGTTAGCATCTGCCGCTTTTATGACACATGAAGGCTTCAGACATTCACAAGTGGGGTGTTTACAGAAGTACTTTTTTACTGACGTACATTCCAAAATCAATTGACTATGATAAAGGGCACTAGTAGATTAAATGCTAACTAATTCCCAGCTTTCAGGACTCATTCCTCCACCACTCTCTATGGTTCACTGATTTGGCTCTTTAGGCTGACGTGATTTTGGTATGCTGTATATCTTCCTGCCTGAAAATCATTGTGGAGCTGCGTGGATTCAGTTAGAATCGGTCGTAGTGTTGCATTCGGGATCTGAACCTGATCATCCTGCTCTGCTTTGCCTCAGTCTTGTTCTCTTGCTGTCAATAAAGAGCACTGTATAGGTCAAAATTGGGTTAGAGTGACAGTAAAAAATAGATCTTGTACACGGTAAACTATTGACCTGTCTGGATCCATGTTTTAAATAAGGTTTGGTATTTTGGTTTGATGCTTCCATAACTCTTGCATATTCATGGGGTTTTGATATTACCAAACGAAAGATAAGAAGAAGACATCGGGTAAATTATTATAAACTTATCACAAAAAGTAAGAAAATGTGTGTTTGGTAGATTACTTCTTTGTTGTAATGATTCTTGGCAATATATCTTATACCGTTGGAGAGCCTGTTTATTTCCCTTTTAAATGGTGTCACATTTGTGAGGAACATGCATTTGTGGGATGAGAAGCAGAGCTGAATATCCCACAAAACCAGGGAAAAGGCTTTTTCCAAAAAATTCCCTACTACCAATTTGTGAGAGTTTTGGGGATCTTATGTTTTTTGTGCTGTCCTCAGCATCAAAGCAGAGCCAGCAGTGGAGCGGAACAGACCTCTGTTCTCTGAGAAGGAACAGATGTCTTGCTGAGAAGAAGAGAAAAGGATGTGACCATTGAGCTTTTTCAGCATCATTGACGGATCCAGGAAAAGGTATCTGGAGAGACGTCCACAATAGGACAGCCTCAGCAGGACACAGAGACAAACAGCACGTCAGAGGGGTCATTTCATACTGCATTCCAATTTATCATTTTATTTAAAGGGAAATTACACTACAGCACTCACTGACAGGTACGCTATAATCCTCTATTGTAGGATTCTAGATATTTTGAATCTTGCCTTATGTAAAACATACTGATTAATCATTGTAATCGTTAAAATTAGTTGATTGAAACCAAGAATTTGATCCGTCAGAGCAGGGATGGGGAACCTTTTTCCTCTCAGGGGCCATTTCAATTTTTTCAACATCCTCCGAGGGCCCTACAAACGATTGACCTCTGCTTAAAAAAACTAAAATCACAGCCCATTCATTTGGCCTTTCTTTCATGCTGTGCAAAGAAAAAGCAACCTCTTGATCCAGATATCTTACCATGACTCACGCATGCATGCACGTGCACGGTTGTGGCATGACCACCAAAACAGAAAGATATGGACACAGGATGTGTGCAAATGTATTTAGTTTCCTATCCATGTGAACATGATTTAAGTGGGGGGGGGGGACCCAACCTCCTCTAGGGGGGTCCGGGGGGCATGCTCCCTGGGGAAGAAGATTTTTTTTTTTAAATGTTGAAGTTAAAACCATCAATCTGGTGCACTTTGAGAGCAAAATTAAGAGATCTATGGATAAATCTTTCAACACCCATATGAAACAGAACTGGAAGCAGATTTTCTTTTTGGATATTTTACAAATCACTCCCCTTTTTAACTGTATTGTTGTTTATTAATTAACAACTTTTTTTTACTGTCATATAGTATTTTATACCTGTTTACTTTATTCTCTTATTTTTTTATAACTATAATGATCATATAAAGATGTGCCTTTACCTCACTGGTTGTAGAAAAAGCTTCTTATATTCGTTAGCATAGCTAGCTAACCAGATGCTAATAACAACAAAGTTATTGACTGTATGATCAGTATGTCAGATGAACAGATCGCCACTGGGCTTTCAACTAAAGACACAGCCACGCAGAAACTGCGGCATGTGTACGGCTCCTTATGGGTACTGCAATTTGTGAAGTGCCGGAGTGGCATTCATGGTGCTCTCCGTCAGAACTACACCTGTCAGACGAGACATATCCACGTGATGACACGTTAGGCTCGTGTTGTGTTCAAGGACCCTGACCGTAGCCAGGAAAAACAGGCACTCGCTTGTTTAATTATTTTGCGGTCTAGATTTCTTTGATTTTTTTCTTTTTTGCGTGTGTTTATAAATTACCTCGAGGGCCGTACCAAATAGTCTGGCGGTCCGTATACAGCCCGGAGGCCGGAGGTTCCCCACCCCTGCGTTAGAGCATAGAAGGAACGGCTCTTGTCTCTCTTCAACCTATCACTATCTCATATAAAATCACCTGTAAAGGATTCCAGTTGATACTAATGGGCTTTTTTATTCAGCATCTGAATCAACTTTTATTACATTACATTTAAGAACATTTGTGTTTCCATATAGTCCAAAGTAGACCTCCAATATTATTGGTGGCACATTTTCAGGAAGAAACAAAATACAAAGATACAGAAAAACTAATTCAGTCTAACTTTTGGCCCTCCTCAACAACAGAATTTACAAACGGATATTACACCTGGTTGATCTGAATAACAATAAGTTAGGTATATTATTTTACAGTTCTACTTTGTTTCCGCTTAAAATAAATTTGTCTAAACTGGAGGTTAGTTAACAACCCATCACAATATGTTTAGTGATGTGAATATGTCCTTAGATCTCAGACAAGAGATTTACAATTTACAAAGAACAATGTTGTGATTACGGATAGGACTGATGGAGAACTGCAAAATAAAACCCAATCAAACCATTCTTTTCGATGTTCAAATCAAGCTGAGGGTGTCCATAAAATGTAAAAAATTACGCATATTGTAAGGTGCTTAGGGAAGGTCTACTCAGGTTATACATCTGCTAAATAGGAAACTAAAATTCAACCTCTTGCTTGGTCCTTGTGATTATTTTGCAGTGAATGAGAAAGGCCTAATAGCTGTAGGTCAATTATAGTCCTCGTGCTTCCCTGCTGGTCTAAAGCAGGGCTCTCTAGATCACTCACCTACACACATCATTAGCATTTAGAGAGGCTGGGATCATCTTGGGATCCACACCAATACACATACTTTTAATCCATCAGAGGTGTTAAGAAGACTCTCGCAGTCCCACACAAAAGCAGGAACGGAAAAAACAGCAGAAATTTCCGATTAAAATTCTATTTCTGTTTGATGACGAGCATGTGTTACTGAACAGTGTTATCCTCAATGTGACATCGGGCCAGATCAGGTCTGCTTATTGTGTGAGTTCTTCATTCATCTTTGTTGTGTCCTGGAAACCAACTTCTCCTCTTTCTTTCTTCTCCTTATTATGGAAGTGCCGAGCCGCATCAAGAAAAGCAACTGTTGTTTTTAAAGAAAGCATTTCTGTTACAGTAACAAGTCATCAACAGATATGTTGTCTTACATACATTTAATCAGAAGTGGAAAAAGTACTCAGAGTAGCAGAGTGTAGGAATACTCTGTTACAAGTAAAGGTTATCAAAGCTGGTAAAGGTGCAGCTAGTTTGAATGACTTTGTAAACTGCAGGGTAGCTTGTGAATTTACTCCAGGTGGAACTAAAGTCTGATTTAACACTTGATTATATTTCACATCATTCATCCAGATCTGTAAAGTAACTAAAGGTATTAAATACATTTAGTGGAATGTAGGAACACAAGTTACCTCGCAATTGTAGTGGGGTAGAAGTACAAAGTAGCATAACAAGGAAATACTCAAGTAAAGTACAAGTATCTCCAAATTGTACTTAAGTACAGTACCGGAGTTAATGTACTTATGGCGCTTTTCCACTGCAGGACCTAGCACGGCTTAGTACGGTATGGTTAGGCCTTGCTAGGCCAGGCTCACTTTATGCTGCGTTTCCATTACAGTTTAGGAACTGGGGTAGTAACTATAGTAACGCAGTGTAGGCGGGGCCATCGGCTGTTCGGCGGGCGGAGTGATGCTGCGTAAAACTGCCGTGACGTGATCTTCAATGCGAACCACAAAACCAAAACATCAGCCGTTAGCTGTTAGCCCTCCGAACTCATAGCTCCTCATATCTGGTCAGAAACTAGACAAAAGTTAAACAAGTACAAACCACAGACTGTCTGTGTCATGGCGAATACAGTCGCTGGTTTATTTATGTCTGTAGGCCGTTGTTGTGAGTGTGGACGGAGCATATACAACGTTAGCTTAGCCTGATCGATCCGATCTCCATTCAGAAAACACGCATTTTAAAAGGTTTTTCGCCTGCCGTCTTGTCTGCAGACCGGTATCAGTATGTTGTTACTTCGGCATCATTTTGAAACGTGTGTTACAATTAAATCACGGTAAAATATGTTCATGTTGTTGTAGTTGTAGCCCCCTTGCCAGCGATTCTCTCTGACCATTCAGCAGTCGAGAGTGTTTACGTCACTAGTTTAGCATATTCAGCCCGGTTGTTGGCCCGGTAACAACCTCGATTTTGGAGGGCCAGAAAAAAGGTGAAAAAGTAGCCCTGAGCCGGAACTACGCCTAGTGGAAAAGCAAAAAAAAAGAAAAAAGTGCTGCAGTGGAAAAGCGCCATAAGCAGTTGCGACTGGTCATTAGGGGCAGGTGGGGCACAGCCCCACCTAGTGTCAGCAGAAAGTATTAAAAATAATGATTACAAAGAAATGCAAAGAAATGCAAAAAAATAAATAAAAAAATATATAAAATATATTTTAAGATCATGTTTAATCATCTGATTCGTCTGTACATTGCTGTTTTAGTCTGTGTTCTTCTAATTAGTGTCTACAGTGTGTGCCTATTGAGCCGTTTTGAGCCATGTGGGACAAAACCCGATCATGCCCCTCCCTCTCACTGTCTAAGTCAGTGGTTCTCAAACTTTTTCTGTCTTGCCCCCCCTTTAGAGAAAAAAAAAGTTGGGCCCCCCCAACACAAATAGTCAGGCTCAGTGGCGGCTCCAGAGATTTATTTTGGGGTGCTGTGGGGTAGCTTGACGTTTCATAGAGGGTGCTCAAACATTGAGGGTTTCCCATTAATGTACCGGTCGCTACAGTGGAATGTTCTACTGCAACACTCCACACGCAAATACACAATGTACCCGCGACTGTTACAATGAAGGCTCGATAATCAGCTCACGGCATATAGGTGTAAGCAGGGGTAAAGTGCTATTTTTATAGGTGGTGTGTGGACCTCACATAGGGGGGTCCGGGGGCAAGCTCCCCCGGGAAGATTTATTTTTAAATATTGAAGTTAAAAGCATCAATCTGGTGCACTTTGAGAGCAAAATGAAGAGATCTATGGATACCTCTCTCAACACCCATTTGAAACCAGAACTGTAAACAGATTTACTTTTTCTTTATGGATATTTTACAAATCACCCTTTTAAACTTTATTCTTTTTTTACTGTCATATAGTATTTCATACCTGTTTTTCATTTATTCTCTTATTTTTGTATAACTATAATGATCATAAACGTGTGCCTCGGAAATAATTGTTTACATTAATGGTGACCAAAAACGTTTGAGACCCACTGAGATAACTTAGACTAAAGTTAACTATCTAAACACTCAGAGAGTCCTTTAGTTCACTGATCCTCTCAGTCTGACAGGAGAGGACTCTCCTCCACTTTGTTGTTGAAAAAACTCCTTATATCCGTTAGCGTAGCTCGCTAGCACCAGAAGCTAACAACAACGATCTCCGGTACCGGTGCGCTCTCTCTCTCTCGCTCGTGCACGCACACAAAATGGCTCGTTCCACACACACAGAGAGCCAAGCTTTAATGAAACACAGAGACCCAGACGTAATAGTACTGTACTGCATCATATTATTTTTGAATCAATCATTTTTCAAATTATGATTTCTTCTTTTTTTTAATCTTTTTTTTAAATTATTTTTTTTTTAAATAACCATTTTCCTCCTGGTCTCTCGCGCCCCTCCTGTCATGCCTCTGCGCCCCCCAGGGGGGGCGCGCCCCCCACTTTGGGAACCACTGGTCTAAGTGAATGGTGACTGTAAAAACTACACTGCGCATGCTCAGAGTATTTTCCTATTTAATGTGTGTGGCAAAAAAATAATGACCATAGGGGCACTGAGCTGCCATCCCCACCATACGTCATCTCACATAATTCAGAGCTGATTGGCTGTAAGTACGTGTGCCGCGAAAAGTGTGGTGTGTGAAGAGGAGACGAGAGAGGTGCAGTGACGCGTCCTAAACCCCGGAAGTAAGCTGCGCATGGTTTCCCTCGACAAAAAAGCAATGAGATTTCTCCATAGGATTTTAGAAAATAGCTCGAAATAAGATCTGTGGGAAACGTACCTGTTAGATAAATGCACGTTTTGTTCAGCCGGATAATATCCACATGTCTACCCTACTTTTATAATGACCTTTGAAACTACAAGAAGATAAGGAGGACTTTTACAAAAAAGTAATAGAGATTTTTGTCCAGAAAGATAGGCAAATGGACTTCATCTTCAAGTCAAGGTAAGACCACCATTTTATTGAAAATGGATCTTACTAAGAGAGAACAATCCAATATTTAAATGATAAAATTACATTTTTTGGGTATCCTTTTGTTGAAATTAATCGAAGCATCAGACTAAAAAAGCTTTTGAAAATAATATTATATTTTGATTTAGGTCAAAATATAATATTTGTAAACCTGAAGAGTCAGTGCCAGTGCCTCACCAGCCATGAACCTCACTGCACGTCACTGCAGAAGCTTATATATAGACATCTAAGTTTGTTGTGCCCCCACCACTTTTGTACATATAAAAACGCCACTGGCCATAAGTTACTTTACCCCACTGCATTTAATCATACAGAGCTGTGATTGATATGTGAGCAAGATGACTTATCCTCCATTTGGAGAAAAACACAAGACGAACGCTACAGTCAGCGCAGGATGTCAGTATCGTGAAAAAACTGTGCAGTCTTTAAGGCCTATCCAAAAGCGAAAGGCCTGTTATTAAAGTACAGCTCTGCTCTTCAAATGCCCATAAATGCAAATTGTTATGTGAAGAGTAAAATCTGTTTATTTTAACGTTGCCTAATAATGTGGTTTGCTCTATATAAATGCTGCACTCAACGGAAGCTGTGGGAAAAAAAGACATAGATCTGTATATATTTAAAAATGATAATCAGAAATGGATTAACAATATCTAGTTAGCTAGTAGTCCATTTAGTTAGCTTGTAGTTTATTAAGGGAGCTAGACATTAAATTAGTAACATAGTTGAGTTGGTCAGCTACTAATGTAGATAGTGAGCCTGTAGTTTTGTTAGTGAGCTAGCCATTTAGTTAGTAACATAGTAGTTTCATCAGTGAGCTATTGGTTCAGCTAGCAGTTTAGCTATGGAGCTAGCAGTTTAGTTTTTAGATAGTTATTTACAACGTTAGCTTTTAATGTGGCTAGTTAGAAAATAGTATAGCTAGAGAGCAACTAGCCTAATTTCGTAAGTAAGTTAGACATTTAGTTGGTAAATTAGTTAGTAGTTTAGTTAGTCACTTAAATGATTCTCATGAACAGAAAAAGGCTTTTGGAGTGCTCTGTTGCTTCTTCTTCCCAACCTCCCCCTTTGGTTTTGTTTGGCACACCAGCCACTTGGTGTGAAGAAAGTCTGTGTAAAGCCATTCTTTAAATCCAAAAATTACGACAGACAAAGACATTGTGAAGCCGCCTTCTGTTGTTCTGGAGCCTGTTGCAGTCATATTATTGTGTTTGTAACTAGTTCTTACATAAAGATAAGTTGATACTGAACATTCACATTAATGACTGATGTTGTTTACTCCCTAAAGTTAAAGGTCCCATGTCATGCTTTTCCGGTTATTACCCGTCCCCTTGTGTGTTATGTAGCTTTTTATGCATGTAAACGGTCTGCAAAGTCACAAACCCTCAAAGTACACCCTGTAGCGAGTAAAACTCAAACACAGAAAAGACATGTCTATGCTGCCCCAGAACGCCTCGTTGGAGATTTTCTTTTTCCATTTTTTTCTTCCGGGAACCAAGTGACTTAACGACGATCCAAATGGAGCAATTGGTCCAAATGGACCAATCCGCGGAGCTCCTCACACACCCACACACTCAGCCAGCCTTATTTTTCTCAGCTGCAGCTCCGCGGATTTCTCAGCCTGGACTCAGCCTGAGACAGCGGGACACGGCGAGGCCGAGCTTGGGCCGTGCCTCGCTGTGTCCCACCGTCCCGCAGACCCCACGCAGCAACCAGGAAACAACACCAGCAAGCCAGCTCACACTGTCCGCTCCAGCAGCGAGCCCCGCAACGTCCCGCCAACACGGCACCCAGACCCCACGCAGCATTCTCATCTGTTTGTCATTGCTGGTGTCTTTTTCTGGTTGCTAACGCCATTGTAACACATAATCACTGATGTTCCGCTGTAACGGTGGTGGACTCATCAGAACAGAGTGGACGAGCTGACCAATTAGAGCACACTGGGCTCACAGGGAGGGGGGGGTAGGAGCTCCAACAAGCCGTTTAGGACAGAGAGTGAATACACATGCTATAAGAAACCAATGTGAGTTTGGAAAATTGCACAATATAAATCTATACTAGTATACCTCAACAATGGAATTATGATCAGTAGAAATGGCCATGACATGGGACCTTTAAGTCTCAACCGTTTAAATGATTACCTCATCCGTTTCTTGTGATTTGTGGTTACTCTGAATGCAAACATATTGAACTTCATTTGTGTAAAAAAGGTTGCTAAAAAGGTTGCTATATTAATAAGTCCTATCCTCCTATTTTGAGAGGAGGAAACAGAGTTTGATCGTTGAGCTCTCTTTCAGCTAATGGTCATCTCAATAAAACTAAACTAAACATCAAGCCTTTAGCGTTGGTTTGTATTTGATCACAGAGCTAATTGGCCGTGCTCTCACTAAACCCATGCGGCAGATGACGAACACCACTCTGTCACCTCCAGCTTTTAATAATATGTGCAAATTACACTTAATCACTCCTCATTTAGGTCATCTTCAAATGGAGCCTCACGCCAGCCATCTGAACACATTACATTGTGACACGGCAATTATGTGTTATTTAGGTACAGAAGGTATAATGGCCCTTGCTCTTTGTGGGAACATCTCTCTTTGTTTCTTATGAGCTTTACTGTCTAATACACTTTCTGTATCCTTCCTTTATACGATAATCGGCAACTGTGATTAATTCAAACTTAGTGACTAACCCACTACTATATATTTACTAACAGTATCTCGTCCTAAAACCTTATTTTGGGTTTTTTGGAGTCTAAGAGTTTCAACGCCTTATCTTGCTTCTCGCCATCGTTGGTCACTTTTTGTCCTGGACTGATCATGAATCACGACCAACAATTTATTCCTGTGTTACAACCAACAACATAATTAGGTGACTCATATGCACATACACACTCAGACACACAGAAACACACTCAGTTGAGTGTGCCTACTGTTTATGGTCATTCACATTATCCCATTATTTATACTAATAACCTTCTTCCCTTTTCTTTTTAGAAGTCACGCTTCTGTTGCTTGCATCTATCCCTAAAGCAACTTTTTTTTCCTGCCAGTCTGGTGCCTTCGTACACCTTTATTGACATTGTCAGTTGTACTAATTAACATTTTACGTAAAAATTATTAAAAGACACCGTAGTTCTTCCTGTGTTTGGTTGAGAAAATAAAGAGTGTGACTGTTTACATTTCGTTGTCTCTTGTATATTGGTAAGCTTTGTTGTAGATGTATTTGCTCTCAATTTTGAGGGTAGGGAAGTTAAGAAGCACAGAAAGATTAACACTTTGATTGTTTTGATTTTTTTATGTGATTGTTTTGGGAGTAAAGTGTAGGAACAGGGAGCAGCAGACTGCAGGCCAGCCGACTAGCAACGCAGAGCAGCGTAGCTTGTTAGCCTTTGCTAGCTCGGTGGGCGTGTTTCAGCAGCCAGGCCCGCTCTGGCTCCGCCTCTTTGCCCTTACGTGGATTGAGCGGGAGAAGGTGGGCGCTGATGTCACTGCTAAAATGGCGCCATACTTGGATGGCTCAGCATACTTTGGACTTCTAGAATCACAGGCAAAAACTTATGATGAGAGCCTCAATGAGCAGTTTGGCAGAATCAGCAGAATCAATCAATCAATCAAAGTTAATTGATATAGCCCAATATCACAAAAGTTACATTTGTCTCAGTGGACTTTACAGTTTGTACAGAATATGAATATGACCGAAAAACAGGAAATAACATTTACTGGATACGTTGGTAGTTTGAAATGTATTGGTTATTCAAAGTAAACACACTAAACTAAATGGTGATAGGCCAAAGCAGGGCAGAAAACAGCATCAACCACAGCCTCTGTACCTATCTATCCTACACTAGGAAAACCCTGCAACATTTTACTGGGGAGTGTGAATTGAGTCAAGTGTGATTATTATGCTTTATATTGTTTAAATAAAAAGTATAATTTTATACAAATACTTGGGTGTAATGATCTGCTGTCATGGAAAGACCATATTAATTATCTCTTCAAAAGGACAAAACTGAATTGATTTTTCTGCCGCCATAGGTCTTTTGGGGCGAGTAGACTAATTATTCTGTTGTTCTTTACGTCTGTAATGCTGACTATTCTACAGTATTGCAATACACTTGGTACAAATGTTTGTCGACTGCTTTAAATCAAAACTGCTCCACCAGCTGAAAATCTGCTCAAAGATTGTAGGTCAACTGTGTCAGAGACTTTATGAGTCAACATAACATAAAAACCTAGTGAGGCTGTCCAACAAAATCCCCTCTGACCCAAACCATGTTCTGAACTGTGAATAGGAATTGTTGCCATCTAATCGGAGATACAGGGTCCCTCGTTTTAATAAAGTCAGACTGAAGCACTCCTTCATGCACCACTTGCACCAGTCCATTCAAACAGCAAAATCCCAGGTCAAATGCACGCCAAAGGGTCTTTGAGTATGTTTCTCTCAGTGATTGTGATCTTATGTTAAATGTTTGTTTTTCTTGTATTGTGTCTTAATATCTATCATTGTTAATGATGCAAATGGAGCTGCTGTTACACAAGTCAAATTTCAGACTTGATCTAAAGTAATATCTTATTGTATACAGTAGCCTATATATTATCGTATAAATATTTCCAACAAAGGAATGTACATTTCAGATGGCCAAGAGTCCCATAATGCAACACATTAAATTCTATGAAAACATTAGCGTTGTGTGCCCCCCTGTCAGTGATGGTATGAATGGCAATGATTTAACTACTACGTTTTTAGGGTGTCATCATAACACAAATTAGTCAATTATTTTATCAACAAACTAATCAATACAAAAAATCATTATCTGTGAGTGTGTGTCTGTATGTGGGTGTGTTAAATTGAATAAAAAGTAAGGAATTTGAACTTTTACTTGTTTAAGCTTTTCAAAAGGGAAAATATTTTGCTTTTCATTGTCTTAACATTACATTAAAATACTGTTTACTGTTTTCTGATCTAACATATGTCACACGATGGAAAAATAGTCAACAAATTATCAATTATGAAAATAATATATTTTTTAGCCTACATTCAAAAAAGGTGTGAGATAATATCCATGAAAGCAGATGTGAAGATGTAAGTATCTGTGTGTTGTCTCACTCCAGGTTATTAGAGCTCATTTAACCAGACAGCCTCCTCTGCTGGTTGTAAGACATATTGGAGAGGGGGACACCAGCGAGACTTATAAACTGATGAAGAAGGTTTTTCCATCATCCACTGCAAAATACAGGACACTGAACAAACTGTTATCATAATGGATACTCCGTTTCTCTAATTGTTTCATTTTACCCAGATTCCACTAGGTTTTTTCCTTTCAATAACCTTAAACAATTTGTATATATTGTACTCACACTCTACCCCATTGCAAAAACATTTAATTTAAATAACTGCAACCACTTTTCTCACTTTCATAATGTATACTATTCAAAGCTTTTATTGTTTTAACTAGAGACAGTCTATTATAGTATTCTAATTTATTCTATTAATGTTATATTGTGTATCTGTAGAGTATCTGTGTTTTTACTGTTGATTTGTATATATGAACTCTTTATGTTTCTTTTTGAATTGTTTCTATTTATGTGCAATGCCATGTTAACATGCTGCTTTGAAAAAACAATTTCTCATTTTGGGATTATAAATACATTTAATCTAATCTCATGTTATCAAATCTAATCTAATCCAATCTCTCCCTGGCCTTTCTGTTATTGTCCTGCTGTTTACTGTTTGACATTATTGCTTTATTAATACAATAAAGGAAAGTGGACGGAAAGCAGAAGGTATTTTTTTATTTAGCCTTTATTTATACAGGTAAAATCTCATTGAGACACAGGGTCTCATTCTCAAGAGAGACCTGAAATGATAGTTCAATAAAAGATTATTACCATCATTATCAAGTACTATACAGTACCGTAGGCCTATAAATCTTATCCCTGGCTGACTGATTGGCGCTGTGCTGATATTATTGTTGTATTGACCCTCCCCCCTGCAGGTGGCGCTGATACATACACACTCGCCTGGTCGCTGCAACAGAAGAGAGCAGCAGTCCAACATTTTGAGCCTTTGAGCTTTCCGTTGTCTTCACATTCAATTTCAGAAAGGCTAACTGTAGTACTCAGTTTCATACATATCGTGCACTAAATGTATTTAAATATATTAAAGCTCTAAAAGAGCAACATTAAAACGGTAGTTCTGCTAGAAAGGAGGCATTTAAACCCGGTTAGGTTTACTTCCGTAACCCCTGGAAGTAAGCTAGTAGCAAACCCACTGTCGATGTTAGCCCTCTTTATTGACTTCACTATCAGTCTGAAGCTTCTCCAAAATGATGGACTACGATGACTACGACTCTGACGGATACTCGTCCAATGAAGATGCAGACTACGTCCCTTCAGGTTAGGGCGGTAAACAAAGCTGCGCTTTATCAGAAGCGTAGTACACACCGCATGGAGGAGGACTGTTGTGGTTTTAGTTGTTGTAGCTAATGAATTGACTTTTTATATAAGATAGATTCAATTAGCTCTATTAGCTATAACTAGCAAAAGGTACGCTTTTAAAACGATAACACCGCAGTGTAGAGACTTTGAGCTAAAGTCCATCAAGAATAAGGACATTTATTGCTGAATTTCTTCTCAACAGATGTACACACCTGGAGTCTAAAGACCACTGGCGGTTCTAGAACAATTTTCCTTGGGGGCCATGTTGGGGCGAGTTATTAATCAGGGGGGGTGAGACAGTGTTCAAGATTTGTGTTTTTTGTTCAGTATAAAGTCATATCGCACAAAAAAAACAACATGTTTGTGTTTGTTTCAGGTACAGAATTTGTAATGGCAACTTAGTTAAAATGTCATTAAATTATATATTTTTTAAACATTTTATAACCTCGTATAATATCCAGTCTATCACACCACAAACAATGGTCTTAATGCAAACATATTCAATGTAATTAAAACAGAATTATTGATATATATATAATATATGTCAAAAATGACCTGTGCAAATAAACTGCATGACATGAAATCAAACAAACTTTGTGTAAGATTTAATTACAGGGTAAATGATAACATGATTAAATCATACCATAACAATATGATTTTGCTAATTTTTAATAAACTACATTATTGATCTGTGTATTCACATTCTTTCCTTCTCATGTCTGCTTCCTGTTCTCTCCTCAGATGATAACCTGAGTGAGGATGACCTTAATGAGTGTGAGAAGGAAGACCCTCTGAACGAGAGTGACACTGTGCCACATGATGGCAGCGATAGCAAGAAGAAGAGGAAAAAAAAGGACATCAGTGTGAGGTGAGAAAATAATAAACAAGTTATAAGATGAAAGAAATAATGACGGAATGATATCAGATGAAGGGCTAAACTTTCCATATCCATCTTTAAAAAAAGCCAAAAGGGTCAATTAGCAGTCCAACACGTTTTTAGGATCTATTTTTTCCATTTCCTTTTCCACATCACAACTTCCACAACTCCAACATCTTGGATAAGCAGCATTTTATCAGCAGGCATGTTAAATAGCATCTAAAATTCTTGTGCAGTAATGTCCGCCATTTTGATTGAATTAACCACTTATATCTTATATTAAACAGACAAATAAATAAATACCCTATTTGCTACTAAAAAGATGATGTGAATGATGAAAACCATTCTTTTTATAGAAAGAGGAAGAAAGGAGTACTGAAAGTAGATAATGAAGAGGGGGAAGGAGCAGAAGCAGAGGAGCAGCCACAGGAAGAGGTGGAACAACTCACCAAGGTAGGGCCGAAGGCTGAGGACAAACTGAAGAAGAAATCTGACGACCTGTGGGCCAGCTTCCTGTCTGACGTTGGAACCAGACCCAAAGAGTCCGCACCGGCCGCTCAGTCCGGTTCCACACAGAAGGTAAATATATCCTAAACCCAATCAAGAACGTACCAATTTCTGAATAGGTTAACACTCAAACCCAATTCCTAACCAAACTTACACATGGTGCTTTGTCTTATATTGTCTTTATAAGAATCAGCATTAGCTAATCTAAACACAGTCAAACACACATTACACACTATAGACTCTTAAACACAACAAACATTAAAAAAATAAAATAAACTGAGGTGAAACAATACTGATCATCCTTTCAACCATTATGAAGCCAAACAGAAGATTAACAATCAAATAATTCCTCATGAATTGGTAACAGGCTTTTACCATGGGCGGTTCTAATTTGGGGCCAACAGGGGCCAGTCATTGCCCCTGCCACACTGAGCTTGGACCCCCCTCTGGCCCCCCTCAGATATAATAGTCTATGACAGTGTCACGTATGAAAGTGTTGCATGAAAGTAATTGGAAATAATTTTTTGTTTTTAATTATGTCATTAAATACCTCTTCGCTAAGTTACTGAGGCAAATTCTGTAACTGAAACAAACACCAATCCTGGTATTTTATGTTTCTTTTGTGCAGCATGACTTTACGCTGAACAAAAAATGTTAACATTTAGAAGATGCTCTTTTTCTCCTTTGTCCTGCATTTAATGTGAAACACTCATACAGAACAGCCCCCATCACGGACCCCCCGACTAAAATTGGTCTAGAACAGCCGCTTGCTTTTTCTACAAATAAGAACTCGTCTGAAATAAATTGTAATAATAAATGTTCACCCTTCTCCATATTTCCTTTCATACACCATAGTTCATAGTTTGTTGTGTACATACACTAAACATAAACTAACTAAATAAAGTCACAGAAGGCCATGTTTAAAATGGTTATAAACCTGAATAAATAGAGAGGGAAACAAAGTGGTTGTTTTATTGTCTGTTCCACGTTCCTCCGGCCCCTGACTTGGGATATGACTTAAAAAAAAAAGTTGCATAACAATATCACATGTAAAGCATTGATTATGTGTCTCATCCTCGTCCCTCCCATATACTGATGTTTTGTATTCCTCCTCAGGAGGATTCCTCAGTATTGAAGGTTGCTCCCTCGAGTAAAGACACCAAAGCTCCTGAACCTGCTAAAGTCACCATCACCCAAGTGTTTGACTTCGCTGGAGAAGAAGTAAGGTATGCCTCTGAACACTCATCAACAGTTTAAGACTTAAAATGTTCTTTTAATAAACCACAGAGATTTTGTAGGAAGATGAGCCAAATAGTTACATTTGGTAAAAATAAAATCAGAGCTTTAAAGTTTACAGAAAAAGCTAGGTTGGGTAGAGTATTTAGTAAATCAAATGCTCTGACAAAAAAAAATCCAGTTACTTTGGCTATGGCAGGACAGTAATAAGACGGGCCAACCTCTGTGAACGGTCAGGGGCTAGTCAGTTAGCATGCTAATTTCGGTAGATATCTCTCCAACAAATTGAAACTTAATTATAATGTAGTACATGAAGGATATACTTTCTACAGTGAATACAAGTTCCTGACATTCTGTAAATAACCAGATATCTCCGAATTGTACACAATTCTATAAATGATGTTGATAGTCTCAGTGGTTTAACTATTTACACATTGACCAGTAGGCGGTGCCAAACACACAGTAACCTTGTGAACTCTGTGAAAGCATAGCAGTACTACAGTATGTGTCCCCTTACAAAGGTTTATTTTTACAGTCATTCAGACATTAAACACCTTCAGCTAATTTATGATGATTCAAATGGATCATAACCATCCAAGAATGAATAGGTTGAAAATATCTCATCAGAGAAAGAACATGATGTCTAGTCATCAATCTCCATCATTTACACATAATAAAAAAGGAAAAATATTTCCCCTATTAAAAATAATCACTTAAGATAGTTCTTTGTTTCCAATAGTGTTAATACCATCATAATATACAAAAAAGAAACTGGACCGGGCTCTGGTGTAATACAACAGTTCCCCTGCACCCCCCCCCCTCGCGCCCAACTTTATATACAGCATCAGTGTGTTGTTCATTCTGTCACATTCACTTTTAGATGTACCACACAGAACACTGGGTCATTATGGAGGATTGTCTTCACATTCCTTGATGGACAATCCGTGTGTAATGTAAAACTCTTTCCACAAACAAAGTGTATTAACATAAAACGGATCTGCAAATTAAAACAAAAATACCACCCACAAAATCCCCCAAAAATCTCTGAAAACATGTATTTTCCACCCCCTCAAATCGCTTTACATACTACGAGTCATTCACCCTTTCACACCTCATTCATTCGTTAAGTATCTTGCCCAAGGAAACATCGACATGTTGACTGCACGGGCTGGGATTGAACCCACAAGGCGATGTCACTCCCTAACAGCCACAGTCGCCCCCACAGTCGGGAGTACAGTGTTGTAAAGGTGATATATTTGTATCACCTTTACAACACACATTAACAAGAAGCCTTTGTGGCTTTCAATTCTACGTGCATTTTACACACAGTGTTTGAAATACCCAGCAGCTAGAAACATGCATTCTTTATTTTATATGTAGATGTGACACTGAGAGTTACTGTGTTTAAATTGGTTCTATTTATATTACCTAGCACACATTTGTGTACAATAACCTGCACTACTGCTTGGTGATCTGTTCTGAAAAATAATACTGACACAAATGAACGTCCCTATAGAACATGTTGTTAACAGACTTTACAATGCAAGCACTAATATCTTTAATTATATGTAGCTGCTAATGTGAACAGTTAAATAAGGTCCTGGAACAGACTCAGTTTGCATGTCTTTAACCAGGCACAGGTAAATATCCTAGCTCATGAGATTGTGTGTTCCCATCAAAACAGTTTCATTATTACTGTGTAACAGAACCAAACTGTATATCCCACAGACAGCCACGCCCCTGCAGTCTGAATGTGGAGCATGTAATGTCCCGTCCTACATGTTTACATCTGAGCAGTCTTTACTCAGAAACCAGATTTGACTCTGGGTATAATAATTCATAAGGATGATTATGCATGAAGCTTCGTGCTCTGTAATTACTGAAACAGATTGCTCTTCAAAACATCCCCAGAGCCACAATAAATGCTGCTGAAGTGAACATTGTACTGAGTTTATGTCTGAACATCGATTTTCTATGAAATAATTGTGGCTATCGTCTGCAAGTACTGAAATATTTCAAAGAGTATCCGTACTGCGGTGGCCCTCGTGTCTTTTCAGCTCTCTGGGACTCCCATAGGTTTCTGTTCCCTCCCTGAGACGAGACTCAGTGTGTACTCTGTGTAATTATGGCTGCATGTAATTAGCATATATAACAGGGAAAGCCTTTTAGTGCCGCCATGATGGATGCAAGTGCTGGTGTAGTCTGTGCAGAGCTGATGTTCCCAGAGGATGCAGCGGTTGTTCCTCATATAGCCTCCCTATCTAACCCCACAGTGAGACACACACACATGTTTTCCTCTGACTGCGAGTGTGTGGTACAGCATGTGTAGAGGGAGAGGATTGAGATGCAGAATGGGTAGCAGTGTAGATTAGTTATATGGATGACAAAAAATATGCCCTTTCTATATATTAATTTGTTTAAAAAGGTAACATTAATCCACATTTGAATGAAGAAGTGCCAAATCTATCAACAACTTTCTATATAAACTAGTTTACTTGCTAAATTAAAAAAGTGTTCTGCATCCCTAAGCAGATTTCCTCTCATAGCTCATCATTTGGAGCACAATGGGAAACTGAAACTCCACATTTTCCCCTCAACTGTGAGGAATCTAATACTCAATAGACTCTGAATTGTTGCCCTTTTATACACTCAAACATAATGACTATGATTTAAATTTAGTGGACTTTTTTTCTCTACTTTTTAAAAGTTGATTCAAGTGCTTTACTAAAAGTAAGGGGCTAACAAAACATTGAGCAAGCATACAAATAAGTCAACTTACTAAAACCAGATAAATTAAACCTAGTTTCTTGACTGTGGGATTGGTCAGTATGCCGTGTGAGTAGAAAATGGGTGTCAGATATTAAGAATACAAATAATTGGAGATGTAAATCAATGAAAAATAATTGCATTGGTTCAAAGTTTCAAATACTTGTTTTTACCCGTATTTTGGGGGGAGTCAAAATCTAAACATGTTTGGTGTTGTAATAAGGAAATGCACGTCAAACTGGTAAGAAAATTCAGACACTTAGTTACAGCATGGACACTTCCCCCTGTGTATAATGTGAGCTACACAGATAGATATCGTACTGCAGCTCTATCTGTTCCTACAGTGGAGACTCTGTCCACTATCTCACACTCTTGTGCACTTCAAGAACCTCAAGCATGTTTAGAAAAAAGTTCCTTTACTCTGTTTTCAACACATCTACATGTAAAGCTAACAAGTGTAGTAACCATTCTTCATCGTCTGCTTTCTTTGCATTTTCACTACCATGCAATTCATGGTTCAAATCTTCATTGGTATTACTGGATGAAGTTGGGGTTGAACTTTTTTACACATTAAGGTTTCCAGGTGATTCCAGAGTGTTAACGTTGACAGCCAGAATAACAACACAAAAGTAAAAAACGACACAAAGTCCCTAATTTGACCTGTTTTGATTTAGTTTTCAGGGTTTTTCCGAGCTAGTAAGGCTAGTTTCACCATCATATACTGGCTGTTTCAAACTGCTCCATAGACATACTGTATTACTTCTATTCATGTGCAAACAGTTGAGCACGCTGTGTGTCTGTCTCCCTCTGTCAGGGTGAATAAAGTTGTATCAGCTGACTCCAAAGAAGCTAAGATGTATCTGGAGAGCCAGAAGGAGGACGAAGAAGACGAGGAGGAGACCTCAGGCGGCAGCCAGCCCCCTCTGCCTGGCCCCAGGTACGCTCACATCTTTACATACAGCATTCCCCCACACACTGACACGTACATGATGTGATTGCTGCCTAAAAGAGCCCCAGGATTGGTTGAATCACATTTAGTATTGTGTTATTGAAGCTACACTCTACTCAGTTTGTGTGCGTGTGTGCCTTTTTCTACCTCAGTTAGGACCTTTCGTTGCCATGGCAATTGAAATCATTTGGGAAAGGGCACATCTTCCCTCCAAAACCCCAGACAGGAAACAGGAAATCATCTTCCAACAGACAGGAAGTACAGTGTGTCCAAAAGCTATTTCCTGTTTATCTCAGCTGCTTGTAAAATGGGAAAGAGCCATCAGTGTCTCACACACACACACACACACACACACACACACACACACACACACACACACACACACACAACACACACACACACACACACACACACACACACACACACTTCCCCCCTATATCTGTTTCCCCTACTTCTAGTCTTTATGCTAAGCTAGGCTAACCACGTCCTGGCTCCAACTCCTAACTCAACACACAGACATAAACAAGATATCCATCAACTTTTCATCTCACTCTCCAAAAGGAAAGTGAACTCCTCCTTTAGTATTATGTTTAGCTCTGTGTTGGACCTAACACATTCACATTTATACATCTCCAAACTGCAGGATAAAGGCCTTTTAAACATAATATAAGCATATCATTTGAAGCAACCAGTTTGAGCCTTAATACAAAATGATTCCTTGGAATTTGGTAGTGCTGAGATACAGAAGGGTCTACCACTAAACACACATTCGTTTTTAACTTTTTCTAAAATACCATCTATTCTGTGGCATGATGTCACACAAGATTTAACTACAATTATTGGAATTGTTAATTTTACTACCTGCATACTTGCATATCTGCGTTTTTAATTATCTCGCCAACACTTACATTTTGCCGTGTGCTGCAGAGGATCTGAGAGGATACTTCCTACATGTTATTTGGATCAGTTGTTCTGTAGAAAACTGCAAACACGTCTGCTATTGGCCACTAAGGGACGTCTCTGTATGTTTTATTTAACAAAAGAAAGTCATGCAGGAAGATATTGTGTATGGAAAGGTGCATTTGCTGCTCAGATCACATTGTAAGGGATTTTAAATCTCCTTCCTTCGGGAAATGAGGAGGCTTCTGCTGTTGGCTTAACAATCACTCAAATGAAAGTTAACTGACATACAAAGACGAATAAAGGCCTATATGCACAAAACTTGGCAGGAATTCTGGATATAAGTGAACCAGCGAGACATCTTTAAATCATTCAGAAACGTGTAGGCGTAGGTAGAAGACGGAAAGGGGCCCAGGAGAAGAGAGGGTCATTACCCATCTGAGAGCGGAGGCCTGTACGATGAAGCCGGATTTTCGCTTAGCGAGCTAACTTCAGGGAAAACTCTGGGTTTCCGGTCCTTCGACGCTGGTTCACTTCTTAGCGGGCTAGATCTCCATGGTAACTTATGCTGAGCGGCTAACATGGTCCGGAGCAGGTTAGGTTGCAGGCTAAGAGATCAAGTCAGTGAAAGCACTGCCTGCTGACCAATCAGAGCTCAGTGTGCGGAGTTTAAAGCGAACAAGTTATATTACAGGAGAAAGGAAATACAGTTTAAACTGCCGTTGCAGGAAAGACGGCCGGCAAAAATCACCGACTGTGTGAACGTGAAAATGAATAGAATATCACCTCCCATCTTCAGAGCAATCTGACTATTATAACATTAGCGTTAAGAAAGCTTACTTAAATATCTGCCACAACATAAGTAACCGGATCAAAGTAACATTACGTACAGTCCGCGGCACTGTGAGTGCAGACGTCGATGTGTCCCATTATCCTTCATATCACATCATATAATATCATAATGTATCATATATTTCCTTATCTGAGTCAGCTCCTTGAGCCGTATCTGGCCGTGCAACACTTACAGTGTCACATACTGTATGCAGAAGTATTATTTTAAGCAACACATTAAATTGACGAAACACTCGAGTCAAATGTAATTGAAGTCAGATCCACTCGTGTCTTAGACGGGGCAGTGATATCATAAACCTGTTCATGGACGCATTCAAACACTTTCTCTTTTACCAGCTGTATTCACCTTGCAGGTGCAGCTATGTGGCTTTTATCCTGGATAAAGTGTTTAAGTCATGGATGTTTAAAGTTTAACAATCTTCATATTTGTCTAATATTGTAGTTGACTTTTCATTCAGGAAGTATGACGCGCTGCGCTGTCAGTACGCTTGTCCATGTTTGTGATTGGTCGAATGCTCCAAACAGGGCCGGCCCTTGGCACTGGCGAACTAGGCGGTCGCCTAGGGCGCCAGATCTGGAGGGGCGCTGCGCTGGGAGAAAAAAAAAAAATTAAATAATTTTTTTACATTTGTCTTCTGCCTAATTTTCCGCCCTTGATGTAATACATTTACATTAATAATTGAATAAAGTAAACACTCTTTGCACCCCGGGCCGGCAACATTTTGCATTTGCCCTGTACGATAGGCGCTGTAAGAGAGGAAAGTGGGGGATGTTGACTTATCAGGCGCCCGCAGCTCACAGCCAAAGTGAGAGAGAGCCTCCGAGCGAGCAAGAGAGAGAGAGAGAGGGCGCACATCGGTACCGCGGATTGTTGTTGGATTGAGGCTGATGACTACAGCTCAGTGAGGTAACGGACTCTGAGTGTTTAGATAGTTCACTTTAGTCTAAGTTATCTCAGTGGGTCTCAAACGGTTTGGTCACAATTTATGTAAACAAATATTTCCAAGGCACACCTTTATAATAGGGAGGCTGTGGCGCAGTGGGCTAGTGCGTTGGTGTTGGGATCAGGGGAGCACAGGTTCAAACCCCACTGCAGTCAGCATGTCGTTGTGTCCCTGGGCAGACACTTCACCCCAAATTGCTCCTGTGGGGATTGTCCACAGTATTGAGTATGTAAGTCGCTTTGTTTGTTTGTTTGTAGCCTTTATTTATCCAGGTAAAAGATCCTATTGAGATCAACGATCTCTTTTACAAGGGAGACCTGCCGCACATTGGTTACACATGTAACAGAAAACAAAAAGGACACATACATCATAATGACAGGGGTACAATTTACAAACTTATTCACAAAGACAGGTACCAGGAGTATCAAATATCATTTCATCAAGCTGTGCTTTAAAATGATGCAGGAGAACCAAAATGCTCATTTTCAAAATGTTGTGCAGACTGTTCCAAGCTAGAGGAGCTGCGCATATAAAAAGTTTAGTGCCTAAAAAAGTCCTAGCACTTGGTACATGTAATAAAAACACATCCTGGGATCTAGGCAATAGCTACCTGCTACTCTCTGTGATATCAGTGAGCAGATGTAAGGTGGTAGTTTACCCAGCATGGCTTTATAAAAGAACATAAACATGTGGATAAAAGCGTCTAACAAGTAACATGTAATGTAATATAATTATTAGGATAAATAAAATCAGGTTTGAAATCATTTCAATGTATACTATAGGACAGTAACCAAAAATATCGTTTAAAACTGGAGAGATAAAAAGAAATGCATGAATAAATAAATGTTAACTAGGTAAAATAAGATATGAATGAACAACAAAAATAAAATACGTTACATTTATTTGTTATTGGCTATGGTAGGTTATTGGTTATGTTCACATACTTATTTGATTATTAAAATGTAAACCGATCTTTTTCATATGGGTGTTTTAGAGTTGTACCCCCTAGATCAGTCTCTAGTAATTCTGCTCAAAGTGCACCAGATTGAAGCATTCTACTTTAAAATGGTAAAGAAAATCTTCCCGGGGGGGCATACCCCCGGACCCCCCTAGAGGATTTGACGTCCACCCCCCAATTAAAACATGCATACAATAATGAATACATTTGAAACCTTCTTTATGCATATAACCAACATGTCAATACGTTTCAGTTTTTGTAGTGTATTGGTCTTTTGTAGAGAATTTTCATTTATTCTTTATATATTCTATTGTGTATTGGT
Source organism: Dissostichus eleginoides (assembly GCA_031216635.1). Lineage (NCBI taxonomy): Eukaryota > Metazoa > Chordata > Actinopteri > Perciformes > Nototheniidae > Dissostichus > Dissostichus eleginoides. The sequence continues at coordinate 2,156,039 of CM062274.1, read as the reverse complement.
TGGAGGGGGGGGGGGGGGGCACCAAATCATAATCTCGCCTAGGGCACCAAAATGTCTAGGGCCGGCCCTGGCTCCAAATACCACCCCTTTCATGTGAACGCGCCCCTAACTAGATAGGGCAAAGCTGGCTTGAGTTAACGAGTTGATAACCCGCGTCGTAGGACCGCTTGGCGAGAGCGCGTTTGTTTTGGATTAGGTAAACCGGGTAACTCAAACATATCCAGGTTATGTTGAACCGGCTTCGTCGTACAGGCCTCAGGACTCAAAGGATTAAATCAAACACTCCATAGAAAGGCACGCACCCCACCATGCACGTGCTGTAATCAACTAAAACTATTCAACATGTATTCATTGACTGCAACAGGTTGACAAAAGGGAAGTTGTGTCAGGGATAATTGATGAAAAACACAGTATTACATTAGGACATTAGCTAGAAAATACTTTCTTTATATAATTCATTTAACATGAATTCATATATGTTATGATTTCTTTTAATTTATGGGTCTATTCATGGACAGGTAGGAAGCCTCAGCCTGATGTGAAATGATTGAAAGACCTTTGATATGAGGGAGAAAAAAGGGAAACTTGGACTTTGGAGCTTCACACTGCAACTTGAGCACGTTACTATGAGTGTCTGTATGTAATTGTGGAACGCCAAAATGAGCGGTGTTTAAATGGCTCACAGTAATTAACAACGTCTGTGTCCAGTCATGCAGCAGTAAATGAAAAGCCCAGTCTGCTGTGGTCTCCAGGGGAACATCATTATGCTTTCATAAAGTGATTAATAGCTTCTTCTTTTTTTCTAGAGACTCCTCTGATTCTGTATAAATCACATCACTTGAGGACAGTGTATGCCATCTTAAGACTGGCGGTGCTAGCGACCAGCAGTGATCAGTGAGAGGGAAAGCCATGAGGCAACCTGAAAACAATAAAAATATATAATTTTTTGAGCAGCAGAATATATTTTTAGACAGCAAACGTCTGTAATCTAATAACATTTTGTTAATAGAAGTTGGCTTAAGTGCTTAACAGACCCGTTCCATTGACATTTAAAGCCCATCTCATTAAATCAATCCAGTAAGTGAAAGGGCAGTGAGTCTTTCAATTAGCCCACCTGACTGTGTGTGTGTGTGTGTGTGTGTGTGTGTGTGTGTGTGTGTGTGTGTGTGTGTGTGTGTGTGTGTGTGTGTGTGGTGTGTGTGTGTGTGTGTGTGTGTGTGTGTGTGTGTGTGTGTGTGTGTGTGTGTGTGTGTGTGTGTGTGTGTGTGTGTGTGTTCCATTGCAGTCTTCTAGTCACACTACTTCACAGCACTGCAAAAGGTTAAGATGCAGCTTAGAATTGGGTTAGTTGGGCTGGAGTTAGGTGTTAAGTTGTGATGGTGAGGTTTAAGGGGCTAAGATTAGGGAGAAGGAAGTAAGCATCAAAAGCGCTCCTGCGACAAAAATACATTGGATTTGACTTTTTGATTTTGGAATATTGCAGAAAGTTAGATCTTTGCTAAGCAAATGTTTATGATACTTGCACATTTTGTTCAGCAGGATAATCTCCACATATTTAAACAATTTTAATATTTTTGGAAGTTAATGCAATACAGTGTTTCCCATACAATTAAATATCGTCCGCCACAAATGGATCTCATAAAAAAAAATAAATAATACTTTTTAATTTTTTTATTTTGGTGGTCTAATGGATAGTGAGGTGGGCTGATGATCGGAAGGTTGCGAGTGCGGAGCCCCCACAAATAGAATCAAATGATGTGGGAAACACTGCAATAGCCTGAATTAAAAAGGTAACAGCTATAAATGAACTACATCACGGTCGCATGACATCATGTCACCACCGCTAAGCTAAAGAGCTATATTCGCCATGATTACGTTTAGTGGTCCCATTTAGTCACTTGTTAGCAACCACTGTTTTTATGACACATAGACATTTCAGATATTCACCAGTGGAGTATCTACCTGTGTGTTTACTATCGTAAAACAAAACGTGAAAAATCTCTTGGGCGTGTGTTATCCACAGCCCTATTTGAGGCATTTAACCAGAAGCATGTTTTTGAAAACCAAAGCCAACTCGGTAATTTCTGGATTTGAGGACTCATTCCTGCACCACTCTATGGAAGACCTGTTAGTTTGTGTATTTGTGCAGCATGGAATACCAGCATTTCTATAGAGTGGAACATTGTATCTCATTAAACTTCAGTTGATGTTTGGATGCTGGGCTAGTTTGTTTTGTATCTCTGCATGTCTTTATTGATTGGTATTTGACCGAGTTCTTCAGAACACCATTTTTGACTTTTGACATTTTAGTCTACATTCAAAAAAAGCCTCATTATGATGGTTTAACAGTAAATCGTATATTTACAAATGGCAGCATGGATTTTTGTTCACAAAATGTAAAAAAGGCATTACAGCTGATTAGATCAAGCTGGTCCATTGTGAGTCGGAGGCCATTTAAAAGTGTCAGTTGATGTATATTAAAAAAAAAACGTTGAAGTGTTACATGGTCCTTATTTCCTCTGATCTCTGTTGATCTCATTAGCATGATTTTGAACACGTGTAGCAGAACGTCTAAAGCCCCCCCCCTCCTTGTGTGTGCAGTGTCAAGCGGCCTGCAGGCATGTCGAGCATCATGAATCGTCTGGGCGGAAAGAAACTGAAGATGAGCACGCTGGAGAAGTCTAAGATGGACTGGGACGCTTTTAAATCGGAGGAAGGCATCACCGAGGAGCTGGCCATCCACAACCGTGGAAAAGAAGGGTAAGAGACCCTCACAGCACGAAAACCCTCTGATGGTCAAAGAGCGTAAAACAGGCAGATACGATCTCTGAACAACACGACCTTTGATGTTCAGAATTCCCCGATGAGAAAGGCTCAGGAATACCTGTGAACAATGAAAATAAAATTTACATTTCAATTCAAGAGTATCTATTTACTAGGATTATCTTGGATTAAAGTGCCTAATCGGGTTGGTGAAAATTGCGAAGGGGCAATTTTTTATAAATATGACGAGGCAATAGTCTCAGAAAAGCTCAATAATAACATTGTAAAGCGCTTTGAGAGCGCTATAATAAATATAAGGATTATTATTATTATATAAGTAACATGAGTCTATGCCTTGTGCACTGCTAAGATAGATAGATAGATGGATACTTTATTCATCCCAAGTTTATTTAAATAATTTTGTCCATGCAGCATTTTGACTGTCAATCTACAAGAATTACAAAATTACTTAAAGAATAAGAAGAATACAAATAAAAAAAATGTATAACATTTTTATTTTTTAAATCAACTTTAAAACAAGTAAAAAAGACCTATATTCACAGGAGTATCTACACATTATAAAATATACAATATAAATTAGAATACTCTGCAAAATACCAATCTACTGAACATATAAACATAGTGTACTGTATCGTTAAAACATTTTGTACAGTAGCTTGAAATTTAGAGTAAAATTGTTAATTGCCATTCTGTGCCTCTCTCACACACACACACACACACACAAACAAACACACACACACACACACACACCACACACACACAACACACACACACACAGATACATACTTAAAATGTACTTGTAACTTACCTTCCAACCAAGCATAAGGATGGGGGCTAATTTAAAAACACTTAGACACAACAGGAACTCAAGTCATTACACACACACACACACACACACACACACACACACACACACACACACACACACACACCAACACACGCATTTCCAGTTTGTGCTTGTTCTGACAAAAGTAGGTCTAATGTTCTCTGTGTGTGTGTGTGTGTGTGTGTGTGTGTGTGTGTGTGTGTGTGTGTGTGTGTGTGTGTGTGTGTGTGTGTGTGTGTGTGTGTGTGTGTGTGTGTGTGTGTGTGTGTGTGTGTGTGTGTGTGTGTGTGTGTGTGTGTGTGTGTGTGTGTGTGTGTGTGTGTGTGTGTGTGTGTGTGTGTGTGTGTGTGTGTGTGTAGGTATGTGGAGCGGAAGAGTTTCTTGGACCGCGTCGACCACCGGCAGTTCGAGAGAGAGAAAGCAGTGCGACAGAGCAACGTGAAACAATGACACAGTCCCTCAGAGCGGAGCAGATGTTCCTCTCTCTCTCTAATGACAGACTTGCTGTTCCCGGGTAAAGTGAGCTCAAACCGGTGCTGTGGCTCCACTCTATTTCAGGACGGATATTATTAGGCTGAGTTTGTGGGACGATGGGTTGCTGAGTTCTTGTTCTTCCATCTCTGTGGGAGCCGATTAGAGCTTCAAACCTTCACACTAAGGACATTTTCTGAAAGTGGTCACTCTTTCCTGTCTTACATCCACACAGGGCTGTTTTACAACTAGGATGTAGTTTTGGGGTTAAAGAATAATTCTGGTTTAATGTATTTGTTATTTTCTGTTTCTACTCACCACGTTAACTGCTGAGGTATTGGATCACAGTAACATCATTAAAAAGAAGTCTGAGGTCAAGAAACATCCAGATGATTTACTACTTAAGTAGAAACTGAACATGAGGTTGAGTAAATGGATGGGATTTGTGGCTAGGTTTTGTTATGTTGTGTGAAACTTCAGTAATAACGAGTGAGGTAATCTGGATTACCAGGATCAGAGAAAACATTACAGGTGTAAAATCATGTACCACACATTGCAATCAGAATGTATCAGATCTCAGCTAGGTCTAAAGGACATCTGTACAGGGTAGTGGGACACATCCTGATGAAAGGTTGACAAGTCACCTATAACAATTTCCTGCTTTGTCAAGTTTCTCTTAAATAAGCTGCAGGCCGTTTCTTCCTCTGCAAAGGAAAAGTAGATCCATACAGCAACTCTTGAGGAACAACTGCCAAGTGACTGACGCTGGTAGCCAAGCTAGCACAGTGCTTCTAAACTGGCTATGTTACCTTCTAACAAAAAGTACCATGATCCTAGTTAGCCAGGCTAGCAGAGAGTACATTTTGTAGCAAAAAAACTGAGATCCAATCACAAGGATCTTAAGGAGGACTTCAATGTTTATTAACACAGAAGATGAACCATAATGATGGATTGTTTTTTACTTTGCAAAAAACACCAAGTCACTGATAAACCCAAGTATAGTATTAGCCCAATATGAACACTGAACATGTTGCTGCAAACCAGAACAAAGATAAGCACCACAGCTGCTGTCTCAGGGCTTCTTAACATTTAAAAACCTATTAATGTGTAATACCGGATTAACGGGAAGAAACTCAGCTAACTGACGATACGAACCATTTTTACCGAAACAAAACACAAGTCTCACAAGAAGCGTCTAAATGAGCCCTGAGCGAAAAAATGCTAACACACTTAGCACAGAACTCACGTTAAAATACCCTTATTACTTATCGTATCTGCACAAAAAAGATATCGATTAGGAAACTGAGATTCCACAGATTCTACAGCTATTAGTATCATCACTGAGCGATCAGAACTCGCGGCGAAATGAAAACAAACAACAACAACAAAATTAGCTTTACAGGACCAAATCGGAAAATAAGTCTTACCGTTGCTGTGTTCTGATCAAAAGTTGTGTTCAATGGCATTAAAACGAAAAAAACTCTGCTGAAGGTTAATCCATAGGTTAATTCAATGTGTCTGTGTCACTTTGAAATGATTACTGATAATCCATCTTCATATTTATGTCAACAACGGAGTTTTCATATTAGCTGCTAATGAAAGCCACCAGAGTGTATCGCAGCTTCCGGTTCCGGGCATTCTGGCTACGCATCACTCATTCACCAATGGGTAATGTTTAGATGGATTTTAGGAACTTCCCCTCTATTCTATTGGCTCTAACGGTTAAAAAGAGATGTCAATCATCAAAATCGACCGGGGGGGGCCAGAGATATGGAAAATGCACCCAAATGACCCCAGAAGTGGGTTTTTTTCTTCTAAATCTCTCTAAAAAGGTCAAATGTCACTTATTTGCATCAATCTTGATACAGGGTACTTATTATATGTTATAGTTTGGATTCCTAAAGCTTTTAGTCTACTAACCCATCATTCAAGGGTGGTTTTCACTATAAGTAATGTTTTCTTTTGGAGGGACACAATAATTTACATTTCTTTACTATGTTCAATCTGAATTTACTTTAAAATAAAAAAAATCTATATTGATTCTGACTTTTCTACATCCAACTCACAGGTTTATCACTGCTTTGAGAAAAAAGATTATTAATGTACCCCTTTTAGAAGGGAAGATATAGTCATTTTGTTGTCATTTTCGAGCCTGAGACCTGAAAACCCGGCTCAGGGCTTAACAGGTTAACCCAACGCTCCCTGGTACCTGAATCTGATGTTTATTTTTTTTAATCACAGGAAACTGTTTCAGCTGTGTCATTTTGTTTGTAGAATAAATTGTTTCAGGAGATATTCATAGTTCAAGTTTTGGTATAACTCAAGCCAATAGAGTGGTGCAGCGATTTTTTTTTTTTGCCGACCAGGAAGTGAGAATTGCAAAGGCTCCCTCGACGAAAAACTGTGGGATTTTTTGTTTTAGGAATCATTCCTGCACCACTTTGTAGTCACCTACAGTTTGCTCCCCCCCGTCCTGTCTGTAATACCTGTTGTTCCTCTAGAGATGATAATGAGTTGCACCTGTCCAACATCAGTTTGTTTAGCGGAATATATCTAAACTGGCAAAACAAAAAATAAGGACATGCATCCTCATGTGGTCCTCACCGTTGGCAGGAAGCAGGAAGCAGGAAGCAGGGCAATTAGCAGATGGACATTAAGTAAGCAGGGTTTGAATCCCGGATTGCCTGATAAGCAACCTTCTGTAGCTGACAGTACAGTACGGACCCAGCGCTCCACTAGCCTGATGTGACTCCCGGAGTTGTACATTTGAGTTGCAGTCGCTAACTTCAGGTCCGACTCCGGTTGAAATTGGAGGCCTCATTAGAATACGGGAGGATAAGATAAAAACACAAGTCATTTTCTCGTTCCATCAGCTTTCAATTTAGTAATACACAAACTATCAAAGCATCAACGGAGCTTAGTGTTTGCGGTTAGTTTCACAAATAAGCGCATTTCGCTAGCACAGTCTACAGGTCAACGCCACACGAGAAGATTATAAAAGAGCACTTTCATTTTAGTCCCAACATTCTGGTGAAATGTGCATATTCTTACCTTTTGTAAGTCAGTGCTAGCTTTTCTTTTCTTTTTTTACCTGTACATTTGGGATGTATGGACCCAATAGAGCAGGGGTGGGGAACCTGTTTCCTCTCAAGGGCCATTTCAATTTTTTCAACATCCTCCGAGGGCCGTACAAATGATTGACCTCTGCTTAAAAAACTAAAATCACAGCCCATTCTTTTGGCCTTTCTTTCATGCTGTGCAAAGAAAAAGCAACCTCTTAATCCAGATATCTCACCATGACTCGCGCATGCATGCATGTGCACAGTGTGGCAGGACCAACAAAACATAAAGATATGGACACAAGATGTGTGCAATTTAGTTTCCTATCCATGTGAACATGATTTAAGTGGGGAGGGGACCTAACCTCCTCTAGGGGGTCCGGGGGGCATGCTCCCCCGGGAAGATTTTTTTTTAAATGTTGAAGTTAAAAGCATCAATCTGGTGCACTTTGAGAGCAAAATTAAGAGATCTATGGAAACATCTCTCAACACCCATATGAAACAGAACTGGAAGCAGAATTTACTTTTCTTTATGGATATTTTACAAATCACTCTCCTTTCAAACTGTATTCTTGTTTATTAATAACAACTTTGTTTTACTGTCATATAGTATTTTATACCTGTTTACTTTATTCTCTTATTTTTTATAACTATAATGATCATATAAAGATGTGCCTTTACCTCACTGGTTGTACAAAAAGCTTCTTATATTCGTTAGCATAGCTAGCTAACCAGATGCTAATAACAACAAAGTTATTGACTGTATGATCAATATGACAGATGAACAGATCGCCACTGGGCTTTCAACTAAAGACACAGCCACGCAAAAACTGCGGCATGTGTACGGCTCTCTATGGGTACTGTAATTTCTGAAGTGCTGGACCGGCGTTCTGGTGCTCTCCCGTGCTCTCCCGTGCTCTCCGGTGCTCTCCGTCAGCACGACACCCCTGTCAGACGAGACATATACCACGTGATGACACGTTAGGCTCGTGTTGTGTTCAAGGACCCTGACCTTGACCTTTTTGTGTGTGTTTATAAATTACCTCGAGGGCCGTACCAAATGGTCTCGCGGTCTGTATACAGCCCGGAGGCCGGAGGTTTCCCACCCCTGCAATAGAAGATAATGTTTCTGGTGTAATTGTTGACGTTATTTGTTGACCATTCTCATAGTTTTTAAACCATCATGGGACACTGAATCTGCCTGCTCCACTGACATTATGACCACGTGGTTTCATGCAGACAGGTGACCATCTTTCTGGGGACACTGTACAGAACACTGTATTTCTGATCAATACCACCATGGAGGTGTGATCAATCAAACTGCCTGTTATCCATCAGATGAGAGGGCCACACTGACTCCAGTCCCTCAGGGGCCGATCTGTCCTTTAGGAACACGCAAGGACAGAGAGTTGAGAGGAGGACATCTTGTTTCTTCATGTAAATATTAGATATTCAATAAACACATTTTAAGTTTGCAGGTTGATTTTCTTTTTTTCTGAGTTGCTTGCAGAAAGTGAAGAGTCTCTGTTCTAAGTGTGAAGCTGACTTCCATAGATCACATATGGAACCCCAAAATGATCAACAATGAATTATAAGGCATAATGAAATGAGTAATTATAAAAATGAGTTGTGTAAAATGTAAAAAGAACCAAAACTCTTCAATATTCTAAAATTCCATATAAGTACACATGTTACACAGCCTTTTTGTTGTAAGGTGTCCTTACATTTTATTTCTATTAACCAAAGTAAGTCTACATCTGTTTTTAAGTGCCTCTAGTGTGGTAAAATTAAAAAAGGCTTTTGGTTAACTACATTACTGTTCCTTCCTCACACACAAACACACACATACACATACACACAGGTTTTTATGGTCAACAAGAGATTATCCTCACATTTGTTGCCACGCATCTGTAGTAGTAGGCATCTCTTGTGTCATCATTTTATTCTGAAACGGCATTTACATCATCCTGGGACACTAAAAGTCCACTCCAATCAAAACATCTCAGCAGAGGTCATTCACTGTAACGGCTTCCTATAAACAACCGGTGGAGATAATCTCTTATAATAATGGAAATTATCAACAAGTTGCAATATGTTCCAGTTGGAGCAGATTAGGATTTACTAAAGGATATGAGCACTACATCAGCAAACTGATGTTGCGACCTCTGCCTCATGTTCTATTTTATTTACGTGATAGCCAGAGGGATGATCATTTTAACATGAAGCTGTAACTATTTATAGAGACGGGATAGCTTCACTAAATCTCTTTTGTGTGCAACCTGTTCCAGCGCAGTAGAGGTGGATTTGGGTTTCATACAGACCATCAGTTATGAGGGATTGATGTGCACTTGACAGTTTCATTTCCTTTATAAAACATGCATCAAATAAAAAAATGTAATTGATCATTTATGACACAACCCAAAGATACACAGTTGGTCAGAACCACACCTGTCAATTAAGACAAAGTGCAATAGAGTGGTGCAGGAATGATTCCTAAAAACCTGGAAATGAGTCAGCATTTTACGACGTCTGGTTCCCTTCTCTGTCTTTCGAAAGTGTTTTTGGTTAAGGGCCTGAAATAAAGCCTGTGGTTATCACAAGTTGAAGAGAATTTCAAGTTTTGTTTTACGACATAAAATAGGCCAATAAATACTCCATTCGTATACTTCCGTAGCATCTTTGTGTCACAAAAAGGGCGGCTGCTAACAAGTAGCTTAATTAGACTACTAATTGTCTGACGCCAAACATTAGCCACCTTTAGCTTACCGTGGTGACGCGTGGCCATGCGACTGGCATGTAAATGTATATGGTCTAACTTTAGCTTTTTACTTTTGGTGATTGGATTTACACAAATCATAAAAGTGATGTTAACATGTGGAGATTATCCTGCTAAACATAACGTATCATAACATGTTGTTTGCCAAATAACTTATTTGTAGGTGCTATAGACTCCAGTACACATTTGCATGTAGCTACTGGTGTTACTGGGCAATAGAAATGAGAATAGCTGCCTTTATTTAACCCTCAGCAGGGAGCCTGGATGTGTCACACACACACACACACACACACACACACACACACACACACACACACACACACACACACACACACACACACACACACACACAGACAGACAGACAGACAGACAGACAGACAGACAGACAGACAGACAGACAGACAGCACACACACACACACACACACACACACACACACACACACTTAGGGCTCAACTATTTATACCACACATCATTCTGACAACCTATCTAGATACTCCAATTATTATTTCACACTCCTGCATGTTATCAGAGGTGGGTTTATTAATAACCCAATATGATTTGTGTCAGTCTAAATGAATCTGGGACACATTGTTAAAATAAGCAGAAACATGCAACTAACTTCAGACATTGACTTTACAAACAACAGCACCACGTCAAAAGATGGGATGGAATAGAAAATAATTAAAGGTAGTTCATCATATATACTGTAAATAAATGTCAGACACTGTAAAGGTAACGCAAATCAACATCACAGCTAACCATTTAAAAAACTGTGGTGGAACACAAAGTTCAGTCAATTTTCAAGAGTTTGCTATTAGATTATAACATTTTAATGAAACCACTGGCTGTGATTGTTAAAAATATACTCTCTTTAAAGTTGTCAATCTCACCCCTTCTTATAAGCCTATAGTATATTATTTAATATTTACATTTTTAGATTGTTTGTGAAAACGTGTTCTTCTTTTATTGTACAGGAGACTGGTGACGGTTCCAACAGGTCTTATTCCTCCAACCAGAAACATGCCAGAATAATGACTGCTGCACATATTGAAAAAAAAGTTGTTTTAGCGTTACAGAAACATGTTTTTTCCCTGAACCGGATTTATGGGATACTGTTGTGACCTTTTATGAATGTATCCTAACTTACTTAGTCGGAATCATAGTTTTGTTGACTTCCGTGACCTGGGTGGTAAGGAAACGATATAATGTTAAAGTGAAATAATGATTTCATTACAACTATTGTAATGTATTTTAAACATGTTGCAACTGTCCCCTGGGTAAGGGTCAGTTGCAGACAAATACTGAATGATATGTTATATGTTATCTTTTATAAATGGTATGGGAAATAAGCAGATATTTAAATTAAATATACCGGTCTAGACCGAATAGTCCTCAGATAAACTGAGAGAAATGCAAAAAGTGTTTCATCCGTCCCCAGTCTCCCCTATCATGTTTAGAGTAGTACTGTTGTTCTGTGCATATAATCCATAATCCATAGTGTAGTGTGATACAAATCCCCTAAATACATTAGCAAAATAGTTGTCTGCAATATAAATCAAGTGTAATAAATGAGCATGCAACACATTAGTGTGTTCCTTTAAGGGGGGACCGTGCAGTTGGTTTTTAAGTGCAGAATGTGGAGTGTATGCGTGTAGCGGCGGGTGTAGCTAGCAGGCGGTCTCTTTAAGGCTGGACTGGATCATCCCTGTGGGGGCACGCGCGGCAGCACACCGCGGCACAGAGGCGGTTCTCTCCGGCCTCACTCACGGTTCAGACCGGCTGTCAATACAACGGTGGAAGTCGCTTGACCTCCAGACTCGTCGCTTCGTCGTTTACAAGCTTTTCTTGAAGCATTTCTGAAGGGTTTCGTGAAGGAATTCGTGAACGAAGCGAGGAGCGGCTGAGATAGAGGGAAGGCGGGAGACGGAGGAGAGACAGCCGGCTGTGCTGCACGTTCAGGCGGCCGCACTGCTGCTTCTGCTGATGAGACATATGCTAGCTCTCTGAAGTCAAAGAGCCACACACCGCCCTACAGCTGGATGTTTGCCTCTCACACAGGGTGCAGTATGGACTGGCTGAAGCAGGACTGACACTTGAAGAAACCCTCGTTCTTGTGGAAAAGTAGCAATTTGGGAAAAGGACCACCGTGCGGTTGAAAGCCAGAGAGTGACAGCAGCAGCAAGATGTCTGTCCCTGTGAGTATGTCAGCCCTGGGGCTCCCAACATATCTTATTTGTATGTCCCCAAGTGTTTCATACCAGAGACTATTTGTCTACACAGCACAGCAAGACTTAACACGTCCATTATTCAATGCAGCACACACCCAGTTATACACAGTGGTGGAAATAAGTAACTAAGTACATTTACTAAAGTATTGTACTTTGTTTTACATATTTGTACTTCACTTGAGTATTTACATTTAATGCTACTTTATCATTCTAATCCACTACATTTCAGAGGCCAATATTGTACATTTTACACATGCTATGCTGATAATGCAGTGCTTTACTACAAATCTACACAGTCATTCTATTATCTAAATTTGGTCCACATTGACCAACTACATTACTAAAATTCTCTTAAATGTATAACAACAGGATCAAATAATAACCATAATAATATAATACTGTGAAAAGAGCCATTCTGCATAACGAGTACTTTTGACACTTGAAGTTCATTGAGCTGATAATATTTCTGTACTTTATTCTGAAATGGGTCATTGTGCATAATGAATACTTTAACTTTTTGACTAGTACATTTTCTTTAGCATAGTTCTTACTTTAATTGTTGATACTTTATACACTTTGCTGAGTGATGATGCCTTTATATTTTTACATAAATAACATTTTCAACTCAGGACTTTTTCTTGTAATGGTTTATTTTGAGATTGTGGTATTACTACTTTACTAAAATAAAGGATCAGAGTACTTCCACTTCATGTGCCAGTTTAGTGAGGGCTCTTTGGTGTAAGCACCTTTATATACAGTCTCTGCCTGTGTAGAGCCAGAGCTATTCTCGGCAGGCCGGCCTGTCAACACCTTTAGACAGCTGATGATAATACTGTGTGTTAGGGATGGATTCATGTCATGTTGCTTTTACACAAAATCTCAGATGTGCTGCAAATGCTGTAGGAAATGATTGCTATTGTGCTTTATTACATTCCTGAGGATCTGTCTCACAAACTGCCTGGAGGACCCTGATTTTGTGTGTGTGTGTGTGTGTGTGTGTGTGTGTGTGTGTGTGTGTGTGCATGCACAATATTGACATTGCTAGCAAGATCTGATAACTGATGATTAGCACGGTCCTTTTGGTTGTTAATAATTGATTAACAAGCAGATGAGCACAGCTTTTATGATGTGCTGATTCATTGCTAATGCTAGAGATCTTCATTGGGATTTCACAGTGAATTCTGCATGTTTGCACTTTCCATTTTGTGCTACATGCTTTTAAATCTTTCTTGTACTATGCTGTCAGAATTTGTTAAATCTGTACTTTCAATCGTAGCCAAAAAGTACTTTCAAAGTTTTATCTTCAACACTAGAGCTTTTATAGGTATCATGGCTGTGCACCGCAATTAGTGGCATGTAAATAATTCACATAATGAAATATTGCTAAGTATATTTTGGACATGATTTAGATATCACTCATTATCCTGATTAAGCGAGGGATAATGTGCAGAGAGCTGGGTATTAATGAAAACAAGAACATAGATAGGACGAGCAGCTTCCTGATTTAGTGTTTACTTCCTGTCTGTCTTCTTCTGCTGTTCCCTATGGTGTTTACTTCCTTTCTGTCTTCTGCTGATTTATCTGATGCCCAGCTCTCTGTCTTTTAACCTCTTTCCTTCCCTTGTGCAGTTTTTTGTTTTTGTTCTCTTTTTCTTTACTGGGGACAGTTCTGCCACTATTGAAACCTGTTTTGTGTTCTCCACAAATATACAAATTAAAATAAAAAAATTATTCCTCTTTTTTTTTCTGATGGAGGAAAACTAGTGTTTTTTTTGCCACAGCAACGTTCAATTGAACAGACATCTTTCTGCGGATTGTTAGACTGCAGCGTCCTTATCAACAGTCTGTTCTCCTCAGCAACGGTCTGTTAGCGAAAAATAGCTGAATGCTGAAATTGACCAATCATCATCAAGTATTCAACTTAGCAGTGTCATAAATATATTTATTACCCTATACCAGTGGTTCTCAAACTTTTTCTGTCAGGCCCCCCCTTTGGAGAAAGAAAAACACAACACAAATAGTCACGTAATGGGCCAAGTTAACATTTATTAAAATACATCGATATGAACACGAGCATTCCTTTCAAAAAAATTAAAAAATCACTTTGCTAGAACAGTGATAATAAAACAATGCTCCATAAGTCTGTGTGCTCAAAAAAATAAATACATAATACAATTGTGCAATCCCTTTGCTAGAACAATAAATTATAATACTTTGCCACTTTGCAATCTGTGCAAAAAAATGAAAAGAAAGAAAATGCTGATATTTAGCAAAAAAGTGTGTCTTCACAGCATTAGTGGCTGCAATGAGCCTGTTTTGCACTGCACATTTCTTCAAAACTGGGTTGCAGGCTCAGTGGCGGCGCCAGAGATTTCTTTTGGGGTGCTGTGGGGTAGCTTGACGTTTCATAGAGGGTGCTCAAACATTTAGGGTTTCCCATTAATGTACCGGGCGCTACAGTGGAATTTTCTACTGCAACAATCCCCACGCAAATACAGTACATTGTACCTGCGACTGTTACAATGAAGGCTCGATAATCAGCTCACGGCATATAGGTGTAAGCAAAAAAAAAAAAAAGTGCTATTTTTATAGGTGGTGTGTGGACCTCACATAGGGGGTCCGGGGGCATGCTCCCCCGCGAAGATTTATTTTTAAATATTGAAGTTAAAAGCATCAATCTGGTGCACTTTGAGAGCAAAATGAAGAGATCTATGGATACCTCTCTCAACACCCATATGAAACAGAACTGTTAACAGATTTACTTTTTCTTTATGGATATTTTACAAATCACCCTTTTAAACTTTATTCTTTTTTTACTGTCATATAGTATTTCATACCTGTTTTCATTTATTCTCTTATTTTTGTATAACTATAATGATCATATAAACGTGTGCCTCGGAAATAATTGTTTACATTAATGGTGACCAAAAGGTTTGAGACCCACTGAGATAACTTAGACTAAAGTTAACTATCTAAACACTGAGAGAGTCCTTTAGTTCACTGAGCCTCTCAGTCTGACAGGAGAGGACTCTCCTCCACTTTGTTGTTGAAAAAACTCCTTATATCCGTTAGCGTAGCTCGCTAGCACCAGAAGCTAACAACAACGATCTCCGGTACCGGTGCGCTCTCTCTCTCTTGCGCACGCACACAAAATGGCTCGTTCCACACACACAGAGCCGAGCTTGAATGAAACACAGAGACCCAGACATACTTGTACTGTACTGTATCATATTATTTTCGAATCAATAATTTTCCAAATTATGATTTATTTATTTTTATTTATTTTTTTCTAACCATTTTTCCTCCTGGTCTCTCGCAGGGGGTGCGCCCCCCACTTTGAGAAACACTGCCCTATACTAATAAGATGGCCAAGACACACCCTTAACAATAAAACCGTTCCATACATGCAGTCATCTTTTGTCCTTGGATTGTGTTGGCCATAGCTTGTAGTTCCAATAATAGCTAGTAAACCCTGGCCCTATAAAACTAATATATTAAGATATTAAGGCGTAGACGGGTATGTTTTCAAGTGTTTGGTTGACTGACAGCTGTCTGTGGTGGTTGCTGCTCTTTTATCAAGGCCTGCATTGAATGGGTTAATGTCGACCCTGTCTCTTTAATGGAGGTGTAACTGATTATTGTTGGAAATAGAGCAGTGGGTGTGCATGTGGCTGCTCTCCATGGCTGTCGTCTCCACTCATGTGAGATGCCGTGTGGAAGGTGCAGAGGCGGCTCCTGCTCTCTGTGGCAGGATGTGTTCTGATTTGCTAAACTTGGCTTTCACACATGGACCTGCTGCCTCCTGCTATTTCATGAGGCACACTGAAGATATGTGTGTTTGTGTGTCTGTGTGTTGGTTTGTTTCAAGCAAAGCATGTGTGATCCTGCCACAGAGCGGGAGATTGTGTAACGCAAAGGCAGAAACTGTGCTTCATAAAAGTGATGCACCCAAAATGTATTGGATGCATCTATTTTTGTTGTGTGTGTGTGTGTGTGTGTGTGTGTGTGTGTGTGTGTGTGCGTATTTTAAGACAGCTCCCATCTTCTCTGACAGCATTCAATCCGGCAGGCAGACATTAAGTAGGTCTGCATTCTCCAAAGAATTTGCTGTGTGTTGCTCACAGAAGTTTGGATATAAATATATAAGCAAATGTTCAGCTGGGTGCTTCTCTCCACAAGCTTGTGAAATCTCAGTGGTAAAATGTTCTTTAACTTTCAGATCATTTTTGATGTCCTGAACACACTGTTACTGCCAGTGGTTAGAAATATTTCAATGTAGTTTCTGAGGAAATCTACACGATAGCCCCGCTGGGATCCTTGTGTTCCACAGTATGTGCTCAGTTTGTTTTCCATTGGTTATGTGGCAATAGAATGATGCAGAATTTTTTCCTGAATCCCAGAAATGAGTTAGCATTGAACCACTTCCGGTTACCTCGTTGAAAATACGTGATCACTGCACCACTCTGTAACTTGTGAAGTGCGCTGATTGGTCATTGATTTGGCCAAAAATTGCTAGGGATACCCTGATCACTGGTTTCAAGTGATATCAATAGGCGCTTTCACACCGGAGTACTTTTCCCCGTACTTTTCCCCGTACTTTTCCCATTTAGTTCCGATAGTTCCTGGGATTTTGTGTTCACACCAAAAAGAGAACTTAGTTCATGAGAACTTTTCCCCCCTTTTTAGTGCCTGCTAGAGGTGGTACTTTCCTGGGGAGAAAAAAGTTCCAATTTCTGATTGGCTGGGCGAATTGCAAACCACGCCCTGTAAAACTCGGAAAAGTTTTGTGAAGCCGCCATTGTATTTGCTGGCATTAGCATTATTAGCATTAGCATTACCCCCGCGCACCAACGGAGAGAGACTAACTTATGGCAACACAAAAAAAAACATGGGAGCATTGGAGATGAGGAGGTGTCGGCGTTCTGGCGATTTACTCGGAAGGCTTCAGTAGAAGCTGCTGGGAGTCCCAGCAGCTTCTACTGAAGCCAGTCCCCAACTCCGGGGACTTCGGGTGGCAGTATACGCCGTGAAGTTGTTTGCGGCCTGCCTGTAAACCCAAAGCAGAAGAAGAAGAAGAAGTGACGTCAGCGGCTTCATTTGCGTAATCTTCCCTCAGGGACTTATTCCGGTGTGAACGCGATCTGCTCTTTAGTTCCATGGGGGAACTAAGTGCTGGGAACTAAGTGCTGGGAACTAAGTACGGCAAAGCGGCTAATCAGCTGATCTGATACTAATCACCTATTGGCTTTTATCTATTGGAGTCAGAGCTTCTGCATAAGGGACCTTTTCGATGTGTTGGTGTGTTAAGTCATGCTTAAGGCTCCATGGACGGCAATATCTCAACAACTTTGGATGGATTGCCATTGCTGTGATTTCCCAAATTGTTGCTGTATAATACGCCATTGATCGGCTAATATTAATTTAGTTGTTCTCTGATAATAAATGGAATTTTGGATTGGATCTTTATATATCAGTACAGGACATGAGGCGTTTCCTTTCTTTTCTTGGCTGCGGTATAAGATTGCATGGTGCTGGTGTTGGCTCAGCTACATGGTTACAGGCAATAATTCTAAATGTGTTTATTGTTTACGTACATTACATGTTACTTGTTAGACGCTTTTATCCAAAGCGACTTACATACTCAATACTGTGGACAGTCTGTGAAGTGTCTTGCCCAGGGACACAACGACATGCTGACTGCAGTGGGGTTTGAACCTGTGACTCCCTGATCCCAACACCAAGGCTCTACTGCGCCACACACCTCCTCCTCCTACTTACCTGAGTGATAGTGGGGTCACTGTTGGTGTGTGTGTGTGTGTGTGTGTGTGTGTGTGTGTGTGTGTGTGTGTGTGTGTGTGTGTGTGTGTGTGGCAGGCAGATGTTTCCATGTACTGCTCCCTTATTCTGTCAACTGTACTTAAACTAGTGACATCAGCACACCTGCGTATTAACCAGTGGAATCCTAGTTGCCTGAGCAACCGTTCCCATGATCCCTCTCACCTGGTCACATCCCACACAAACACACACAGCCGTGCTTTCCATGACGCAAATGTTACATGACAGGTTTGTTCCTAAAAACAGAGTGTGTGTGTGTGTGTGTGTGTGTGTGTGTGTGTGTGTGTGTGTGTGTTTCTGGAGCATGTTCAATTGAGCATGGTTTAATTTTCTGATCAAACAGGGGGAAAGAAACAGGATGTATTTTGTGCAAAACCACACACACAAACACTCACACACACATGTCTACTGTAGCAGTAGAGAGCAGGGCTGGGTCAGATATTTATAGAATTGGAAGCGAGAAACCTGATTTCACAAGCTCAAAGCAGAACACATTAAAGGGGCCCTATTCTGCTAATTTCCAGGTTCATATTTGTATGTAGTGTCTCTTCTGTGACATGTCTCCATGCTTTAATGTTTAAAAAGGTCTTTATTTGTCTCATACTGCCTGTGCTGCAGCACCTCTTTTCACCCTCTGTCTGAAACCAGAGCCCAGTCTGCTCTGATTGGTCAACCGCTTAGAGATGTCCTGCCTATCACAAATCAATGTGTTTTAGCGCTAGCGAATAGAAGCGTGAGTGTTGCATAGTGATGTCACTATGTTGCGGAAGTAAACCGAGGAGTCCAATGGAGGCGTTTCCGGCAGGAGGGGAGTGTGTGGGATTTTAGCCTTTGCAGACCACAAACAACAAGCAAAATATGGCCTCTAAAAAATACATTAACATTCAGATTGAACTTTAGAAAGTTGGAAGCTCACTGTTATCTGATACACATTTGACATTCAATCACCATACTGATGAGAGGAGTCAGTCTCAGGGTTTCACACACATATGTAATAATGTGTTACTGGCATCATCTGCCAATAGTATGTCAGAAAATGCTTAAAATGACCTTCACTGAAGCCTACTAGATGTTTTGTCAACTGTAGTCCCAAAGATAGTCACTTTAAACTTAAGACACGTTTAATTAGAATCATTGAGTTTTTGTTAATCAAGCTATTAATCAACTGTGTATGTGTGTACAACATTTTAAAATCTAAATATAACATTGCGGTTCAGTATTGTCTAACAAAAAAGAATCATGTTTGGATATTTTATTTAAAACGTGAAAAAACCACACAAATATTGAGGTGATTCAGTTTGAACACTGAAGGGTGTGTGGATTATTTAAAGCAGCGTGTCCACTGTGAGTGTGTGAGAGGACACAGAGGAGAAGGTTAAGTGCTTGTCATGCTGACTGTGTGTTTTCTCCTCTCTGCCTCCTCCGTTTGTGTGATCTCTAAATGGACACATGTGGAATACATAAATTCAGTTTTAAAATGTAATGCAGGCAAACAGTTTTTACATTCATGCATGCATGATTCAGGTGTGTGTGCATGTGTGTGATTGTGTCTGCACTCAGACACAATCATTCATGCATCTCATTCAATAAGCGCATGCGGGGCATATACATAAATACATACATAAATGTGTGTGTGTGTGTGTTTGTGTGTATGTGTGTTCATCCTAGCTGATTGTGGTTTAGTATTTACAATGCTAAATGTGTGTGTTGTGTGTCACCATGTTGGGCTACATTATTTTTGTGCTTGTCACACACACAAACACACTAACAAATGCCACCTTCAAATACCCTGCTATAGGATAGGTGGGGTTTCCTGAGGCGATGTACAGGGACTGCTTAGCCAGTGCATTCCTAGTGCTGTGTGTGTGTGTGTGTGTGTTTGTGTGTGTGTGTGTGTGTGTGTGTGTGTGTGTGTGTGTATTTGCAATTGTAAGGCATTTCACTTCAATATTAATCATGGCTGCTTAGAGATATAAGCCCCTTCCTCCATCTCAGTGCTCTCACACACATATACACACACACACACACCTTGCATCTCAATTTCCCACAGCTCTTCACGTTGGTTGAGAGTTGCTAGGGGCAACAGCAGGGTCTGCTCAGTCACATAGGGAGCCGTGTGCTTTTTCAGTGACATTGTGATGTAAGGACAGTGAGATGAATAAGCCCATATACTGTACAACAATCACAGTAAAACAAAAGAAGAAAACTATTTTGTTTAATATATTTAGGATAATTCAGATTTATTATAACTTGAATAATTCATCCCCATCACTTATATCAACCAATCAAAATAACAGCTTGAAACATGGTGACATCACTAAAAATAGGTTTGAAGCCTCACTAAAACATGTTGCTTACAAATCCGGCTAGTCAGCTTAACTGGAATGAAAAAAGGAAAGGAAACAGTTAAGTGTCTGTTATAAACATCCAGCACAGTTTACAGATTGACTTCCTGTTTCAACTCTGAAGTACTGTACTTACTGTAGTTGTGCACTGAGGGATGTTTAGTCTTCAGTTTCGGTTTGACCTGATTTTGACCTGAAATTATGGACAAAACTATGAAAGAAAGCAGAATCCAAACTGAAGGTCTGACCTGTCTCAATCTGAGACTTCAGCAGCCTTTTTTTACTGCGTCTACTACTTGCTGAGTTTGCACGATCACCAAGCTATCATCACACAAGGTCATTGTCTGTTTCAAGACAATATGGAAACATGAAATGCAAAAGTAATATACAAAATATAGCAACTCTCTTCTTTCCTTCTCATGATTCCTCAGTGAAATTGCAGCACGGCTCTCGTGGCACAGGCAGCGAAGTGGCTGTTAATAATATATGATTGGTTTACATTATGTAAGCTTCTTATTTTTTAGTTTATGTATATTTGTTTAAATGACAAATGAAATCATACATTATTAATCCCCCAGGGGAAATTCAGTTTTCACTCTGTTGTTGTTATACATTTACAGTTTAAATGCACATGCAAACAGGACCGATACACATTATGTACACAATGCATACATGCACAAACAATAATAACGAGCTGTTAGAATAAAGGTGCTTCCATTTTTTGGAGCCCTGGAGCAGGTGGTACGGCGTCATGCTCAAAGACTTATTGGCCAGGGGCCTCATTTATAAACGGTGCGTACGCTCAAAAGATGGCGTACACCAGTTTCTACGCAATGTTTGCGATTTATAAAAAACAAACTTGACGGGAAAATGTGCGGTCCTCCACGCAAACTCTGACCAATGCGTACGCACTAAGCACAAAAACGGGAGAGACGAGAAACTGCGACACCGTTGGCAGAAGGAAGAATGGAAAGAAATATGTGAAAAAAATACCATAAATAGAATGTTACCTCTCATTTATCAAATATGAAGAATTAATTTTCACAAATTGATTAAAGCCAATCTTAAAATGATTTAACAAACGCCTGCTTGAGACTCCTCAGTGCACACAAAAACATAACTTGGAGAAATAAATAAATACGGAAATGTTATTGATCACCCCTCGATTATGTTCTCGTTAAGAAATGTATTCTCATAAATGATGCGGTAAGCAGAAGGACAGATTACTTTAAACTGACGCCGTTTTGCATTTCTATAGGTTGTATAGATACGAGCACGATTTTAAATACTATCATGTTTAATCATGTTTTATGCCTTTCGCCAATAGCCTACTTGATAAGTCGCTTGTAAAACACAGGAGGTATGGAAACTAAGAACACCATATGTGGTAAATTGTACAGCTAATATAACACAACACATTAGTTGTATTTCCTTTAACTGGTGGATTATGGATATATAGTTGCAGATCGACAGCTGGAACACAAACCACCAAATACAAAAAAATGATTCAGATCCAGTCGCCATGACTCCACTCCGGAGGGATTCCCCGATCATTTCTTACAGTTTCTCATCATGGGGTGTCTCCTGTCCCCGGCAAAAACAGACTGCCTGAGGAAGGTTAGGCTATGTGTATTTCTTTTGTCATTAACCTTTTTCGGACCACTTATTTATTTGTTTTGGTGACGATCCGACCTTCATGCTGCTACTCTGGTTCAAACTGCATCCACCAAACAATATGGTTTATCTCCACCTCCCCAAAATAACCAAAATCTGACGGTTTGAGATGTCTTTTTTAGCTGTTCTGTCGTCATTTCCTGCGATCTTCTTCATGCAGTCAGTCAAAATGAATGAATGAATGGGCGTTTCTTTGACTATTTATAGGCAAATATGGGCGTTACGTGAAGCTGCGCCGCATTTCGAGTTGATTGTGATTTATAAAGGGAAACCGGCGTAGGATGTGCCGTACGCAAGTCCTGCGCCGGTACGCAGTCTTTTATGAATCAGAAAATGTCTGTGCGTATTTATTTGCTTTGTCCTACGTAAGCAACCTTCCCACGTCAATCCTACGCAAGGCTTTATAAATGAGGCCCCTGGCCCCTACTTTTTTAAAAATGTTTTATTTTGGTCAATACGAGGACACGAACTAGTGGATATCCGGTTCCAAAGCCAAGCTCCTGCAGACTGATCCATTGCAATCCCAATGAGCTACTGCCACCCTAAATTCTAATATCACATATAACTTCAATTATATATGGAGCTAATTATCATAAATTGGCCAAAATACAATATGAAATGCTTGGTTTTAGTCAAGTTTTGTGTGTATGTGTTTAACTCAGTGTGAGATGTGTGACATTTACCTGGAGATAAACACTGTTTCTAAGAAAATGTTACCCTACTGTGAATCTTTATATGATAAGAGAGTGGATTGTATCATATTAACTTGCCAGAAAGTTAAAATAATTTAATTTAGATATATTGTAGCACATAGATAATAAATGTAAGGCAACATGATAATTATTATTGAAGCAGCTCTGCTAAGCATTAAGCACAAAACACATTTAAGCCAATCATAAACTGGAATAAAATATGAAAATATACTAAGAGCTGAAAGCTACAGATGCACCTTTCCTCCCCAACTCCACAATATTAGTATCTGGATTTGTGAAACATTTGTCATTCCACTGAGCATCTGATGAAGCCTAGAATTCCTGGTATTTCTGTTAGACAGAGGCAGGTAATATATGCAGAGCATGAGCAGGATAGCAGTGTGTGTATAAAACAGAGACATCGAGGTGCAGAGCTGTCAGTACTATCAGCACATTTCACACTTTGTTGCTTCTGGGTAAACTGTCTGTCAGTTGGAACAGTGTCAGGTACGGCAGCAGGGTGTGAGCCGACTGTTACAGTTAGCTGAGCATGCATCAGTGTGATGCCTTGTGTGTACATATGCACATACATGCACTGTGTGTTTGTGTTTACCTGAGGCTGATATGTGAGTTTTTTGTGTCAACACGTTGGTGTTTTCAGACACATCTTTAATAAATTGTCACTGAATACAGGGGTTCCACAAGGCTCCATCATTGGCCCACTCCTTTTCTTCTTCATATTGGGAATTATGCTGATGGCCCCCAGCTTTCTTCTCTTTTTCAAACAAACTTGTTTTCTCTGAAAACATGGCAGCAGTAGCTCATGTGGATTGCTTCTGTAGTACATCCGCTACCAGACGCTAATGCTAGTTTAGAATATTGTCAAAAGGAGCTGGACTATATATATGAATATATAAAAATATGCTGGTCGATAAGAAACAAGATTGCAGTGCAACAATGTCACACACAGGTAATTTAGAAACAATTGTCTCCATGGGTAGTTTGTCCATTAGACTGCTAGGTCACAATAAATAAATAAAATCATTTCTAGCGATCTTTATCAAAATGTGTTTTTATGCTATTGAAGAATTTCAAAGACTACTAACATCTGATATTTCTAAAGTTTCAAATGGCTTTATCAGCCTTAAGAATCCCTTATGTATTGGACTTGAATTTGAATGATGGTTTTAGCAGAAACCTTGTTTGTATCGTGTATAATACAGTGTGTTGTTCGGGGTGATGTTGTGTCCTCATCCGTGCCTCCATTAGCCATAAATGGTTTAGTATTGATAGCCAGTATGCTGGTACAGAGTTTCATTGATTGATTGAAATGTAGGCTATATCTACAGTTCATGATTCAAATGCACCGAACCAAATAACATTCTACAGTCTCTGAGAGATGCAAAGCTCCAGAGGAGACACTGTCTCCCATCAGTGTCTCTGCAGTGTAAGGCTGTAGTAGTTTGTGTATTTGTGTTGAACAACCAGGGTCTGGTACACAACACACACAATGTAGATGGATCCATGTAATGAGGAACCAAAGCTCAACTTTAGCAACAGGTTAGCACAAGAAGCTGATTGGAGAGGAGTCTATCAACCTATGCAGCTCATAGTGTGACAGCTACAACAGCGACGAGTGAGTTGTGTGGAATAATTCTATGTGGGTATCGTTTCAACATTGTACGTCCACAGACGACGCCATAGCCCTCACCATCCACACTGCCCTCTCACACCTAGACCAGAGGAACACATATGTGAGAATGCTGTTCATTGACTACAGTTCTGCCTTCAATACCATTGTGCCCTCCAAGCTGGTCATCAAGCTCAGAGACCTCGGGCTCAACAGCGCCCTCAGTGATTGGATCCTGAACTTCCTGACGGGCAGACCCCAGGAAGTGCGGGTGGGAAACATCACATCCTCCACCCTGATCCTCAACACCGGAGCCCCTCAAGGCTGCGTGCTCAGCCCTCTCCTCTACTCCCTGTTCACACACGACTGCGTGGCCACACACAGCTCCAACACCATTGTGAAGTTTGCTGACGACATGACAATCATCGGCCAGATCACAGACGGCGACGAGACGGCGTACAGAGAGGAGGTAGAAAACCTGACATCTTGGTGCCAGGATAACAACCTCCATCTCAACGTCAGCAAAACAAAGGAGCTGATTGTGGATTACAGGAAGCAGCATTGATCGTCATCAATGGGACTACGGTGGAGAGAGTCAGCAGCTTCAGGTTCCTCGGTGTCCACATCACTGAGGACCTGACATGGACTCTTCACACCACCACCATCACCAAAAAAGCTCGACAGCGGCTCTTCTTCCTCCGCAGGCTGAGGAGGTTCAACATGGACTCCAGGATACTCTGCAACTTCTACAGGTGCACCATAGAGAGCATCCTGACTGGCTGCATCACGGCCTGGTATGGCAGCTGCACCACCCTCAATCGTAAGGCTTTACAGAGGGTGGTGAAAACTGCACAGAACATCACCAGGACGGAGCTGCCATCCATGGAGGACCTTTACTCCCAGCGGCTCAGGAAGAAATCCCTCCCACAGGCAATAAGACTGTTAAACACCTGAACTGTTGAAACAACATCCACAACATTCATCTGCTACTTAGAAATTATTTATCTATTTATCTAAGATATTATTCCAATAACTTGCATATAGACCCTTATTGCACTATTTCACTATTTCACTTTTTTAAACTATTTTTCTTTTTGTATTTACTATTTACTATTTACTTGCACTATATTTGTCTGTTTATCTGTGTTATTGTGTTGCACTTTTTGAGAAGCCTGTGACCTAAGATTTTCATCGGCATAACTATACTGTAGCTATGTTCGTATGACAAAAATAAAGAATCTTGAACCTTGATTTGAATGGAAACCCAACCAACTTGCTTAAGCACATTACACAGCATCCCACAGATGTTTTAATCACCTGCTGCAGTTTGTCTGTGTGCATATGAGTGTGATACAATGGTAGTATTACCCTCTAAATGGATTGAGTTGCCCTTTAGTAGTACAGCTACCCATCTAATATTTGCCATACAGAGGCACTGCTGCAATGCCGGGATTGGCCATGAGATCCAAGAGTACGATTGATCATATTGGACTAGTTTTCTTAACCTGTTTGCAACATCTTGCAAGAAACAGCGTCTGAGGGCTTCTTAACATTTAACAAACTATGAATGTGTCATACCCACTTAACGGGAAGAAACTCAGCTACCTGACGATATGAAAATTCTTTACTGAAACAAAACATAAGTCTAACGCCCAGCCTCTGAATTAGAAAGAGTGCTAACGCACTTAGCACATAACTCACGGTAGAAATATTCTATACTTCATCGGATCTGCACAAACTAGATATCACCTGAAAGCTGTGGTTCCACAGATTCCAATGGTATAAGTGTCATCACTGTGCGACCAAAACTCGCGGCAGCGAAAGCCAGCAAAGACAACACACAACTTCACTTTACGGGGCCAAAACAGCAAATACGTCTTACCTTTGCTGTTTTCTGCACATGATGGGAAACTTTCAACTTTTTCAAAATATGTTATACTTTTTGAAATATTCAGCTTTTTAAACTCTTTTTTTAACATGTAATTCAATGGGAGGAACCTTCAAATCCTCTTTTACCTACACTTTGCGCCAAATGCTTCTCCTTCCACATACTTTCAGCTAGAGACTGACTCATTCCAACTTTAAAATGATCACAAGACCTTCAGCTATAAAACTTGTTATTCAGATTTTTCATATCTTTTATACTTTCTGAGATATTTAAAGGGGACCTATCATGCAAAATGCACTTTGTGATGTCTTTTATACATACATATGTGTCCCCGGTGTTCCAGGAAACTTTTTTTTCTTTTCTTCTCTTATCACACATTCATTCACTACTACGTACATCTGATATTTAACTCCTTCAGCCTACTTTCAGCTACAGAAACCATTCAACTATTAACTTATTCAGCTATTTCAGGACATTGAGGCTATACATGTTGTTTATACCTTTTAAAACATTTTCTTTTAAATATTAAGCTTCTTCACTATTTGTCCTACTCTTCCAGTTTAACATTTCAATTTCAAGTTTTCAACAAAGTCATTGCAATGCATTTGAGCTGTAACAATTTTGATTCAAATCATTTCACTTTTCTGCATTTCTCCGCTAAGTTCAGCAACACACTTACTTGTTTTTTGTAGCTAAAAGCAGCTACAGAGACCATTCAACTAATAACATATTCAGCTAAATTCAGCAACAAATATACACAGTTTACAGCATTCACACGCATTTTCAGCAGGAAATGCATTTTCTAGTTTCACTTGTTTTGCATTAATCTTGATACAGGGTACTTATTATATGTTATAGTTTGGATTCCTAAAGCTTTTTGTCTACTATCCCATCATTCAAGGGTGGTTTTCACTATAAGTAATGGTTTTTCTTTGGATGGAAACTATAATTTACATTTTTTTTTACTATGTTCAATCTGAATTTACTTTAAAATAAAAGCATCTATATTGATTCTGACTTTTCTACATCCAACTCACAGGTTTATCATTGCTTTGAGAAAAAAGATTATTAATTTACCCCTTTTAGAAGGGAAGATATAGTCATTTGTTCTGGGAATGTCATTTTCGAGCCTGAAACCTGAAAAACAGGCTCAGGGCTTAACAGGTTAAAGGGATAATCCAATATTTTGGGAAGAAACTATTTGTGAATCAGGGCTCGACAGTAACGGTTGCCAGGTTGCCATTGGCAACCATTCAGAAAAAATGTCATCAGTGGCAACCAGTTTTTAACATAAAGAAATAAGGACAGCAAACAGCAAAATGTGCACCCCAAAATAGATAAATGTTAATTATTCGTTGTATTAAGAGTGATATTTAATTATTGTTGTGACCAGTCGGAACCTGATACTTAAGTTGCACGTGCATTGGTGTGATTATGGAGCCAGAAAGCGATGCTCGTTTACTCGCGTGCGCGGTGCGCCGTGTGTTTGTTTTACAAAAAATGGCGAAGCAAATTAAGTTGTTTGACTGTGGGGTAAAAAGTTCGGCCAACCCGTCAACATCTCAAACGAATGTTAAAAGTGATTCAACTGATAAAGC
This sequence comes from Dissostichus eleginoides, assembly GCA_031216635.1. NCBI lineage: Eukaryota > Metazoa > Chordata > Actinopteri > Perciformes > Nototheniidae > Dissostichus > Dissostichus eleginoides. The sequence continues at coordinate 2,128,231 of CM062274.1, read as the reverse complement.
GCAAGGTGAACCCGAACGAAAAGCAAAGAGGACATTTGTAAAGTCTTGGGAGGCGAAATATATATGTACATTCTGCTCTGTTGTCCATTCACTTCCGGTAAAAGTTCCTTCAAAATAAGAGTCCCGATCTTATTACTACAAAAATAAAAGTGCAAAACGAAACTTTACCATAGGAAAATATTGGCATAAAAATATAATCACTTCTATAAAAAGGTAACACATTTTAAATATAGTTAGACATATTAAAGACCCACTGAAGTGTGCGACGGTGCATGATCTGTTATGCTAATACGTATAGTAATGACCAAAATTGTCCATTGGAACCCATATCAAAGATGTTGGAATAGCAACGAATTTGACGAGTTTGAATTTTCCGCTGGGAAATTCGCAGTCGACCTCCGCCTTCGTGGGCGTGGCTTGCGATCTACTGCGTGACGTCAGAAGATGGGCCAAGCCGAAGTGTTTACATTCACCACCATTCATTTTGTCTCTATTTCAAAGTCGAATTTACCAACGTTTTTGAGCGAGTATTTGATTGGAAAGTGTTTCGCAGTCGACTGGAAGTGATTGCCAATCGAGAAAAGCTGACAATGGAGGCGACAGTGACGAAAAAGGGAGGAAAAACACACGGGAAGCGATGCATTGCCGCTGGCTGTGGTAATGAAGTCTGCCGAAGTGGCGATGTTTCTGTTCCCAAAAGATGAAGGTGAGTGGCTGGTGTCATTGTTTCGTAGATTCGTAGATTGTTTATGAAAAATAAACGCCACTGTGTTTGTGTTACTAACAAGACTATCATGGCGGCGGCAGAGCTCAAGTCGAGTTTCTCCGCCTGGAGATATTCTCACTATTTCACTTTTGTCGAGCACAAAGAAAAGAACGTTTTAGTTAAATGTAAGTTGTGTCTTGGCGGGTCAAAGATCCTATCGACTGCCCAAAACAGCAATTAAAATCTGTTGAAACATCTGCAGAAAAACATGCTGGGACGAAGCTAGTAGCGAAGCTAGTAGCTAAGACCACAGACCCAGACTCATCCGACGCCATTCCACCTCCACCTAAGCAACAGCGGCTGGATTGGCACTTTGAAACATATCTTTGTGTTTGTGTTTGTATAGACCACATTGCTTAGCAGAGTTCAGTGATGCAAATGCATGTCAAGTTGATCAACAGGTTGTATTATTCTCCGATGCAATAACAGTACTGAAATGAAGGCTACAGTATAAGGGCATTAATGGGTGCCCTTTTTAAGTAACTAAAAGTTACTTTTCACAGTAACGCATTACTTTTTGGTGTAAGTAGTGAAGTAACTAGTAATTGTAACTACTTACTGGTTTTCAGTAACTAGCACAACACTGCATGTGAACATGAATGTTGCATCATGCTATGAACAGATGAATGTATGATCAGGTGATGGCCAATCCTGTGTGTAGATCTACTCTAGATCTATGACAAAATATTGTCCTCAACTAAATTGACTTCCATGGCCACTTTCCTCATCTATCCTGTCCGAAAAGCTGTCAAAATCACTCATTTCTCTCGCACCAGTATCACTTTCCGAAGGCTCCGCCATGTTTACAATCACAACTGGGCCCATCTTGTGACGTCACAGCCGCTATCGTCTGCAGCAGCGGTAGGCTCAGACTCTGAAAAATTTGCGATGTTTATCTCGTCCCTCGCACTTCCTAAAAAATTATTTTAGC